>JAYMSP010003233.1:0-20559 GCA_036897095.1 Plantago elongata
ATAAAATTTAATTATTAGAGGTTGTTTTACAATTTTAAGTTTAATTGAGAGAGAAAATGAGTGTGAGATGGAATGATCCAAAAATAATCGAGAGTGGTCTCTACTCGTAGATTTCGAAGAGACGAATCCGTTGGTAATTTTGATATATTTTTTTACATTTATATTTTTCGAGTTATTCGCGTTTGGAAAAAAAAATGAAGCAGCACGTGGCAGCAGCCCATTGGCTGCTGCCAGACGCCGTGCCAAGCGCCTTTGGCGCCGTGGCACGGTGCCAAAACGCTCGCCGCGCCTGTTGACACGGCGAGAATTGCCCGATGGGGCGCCGAAGGCACGCCGTCTGGCATGACGGGCGCCCCACGGCGCCAAATTGGGCACGGTCTCACCTCAATTTCTTCCGCCTTGTAATAGATGGTGGTGCAATGGTAATAGACTAATAGGGCAATTCTTTATATTACAGATCTATAATACAAATTCAACTTTTTCTCTCTCATTTTATAATATCATCGTTAGTAAAATTATTCTAACATCTCTTGTTAAAGTTCTTATTATTTACTCATCATGGACATTTTTCTTCTCTCCAAATTAACCTGCAATCTCCTTGTTATTTTCTGATTTGTTTTTATTTTAATAAATAATTTATATCTCGTTAGTTGTCTTTTTCTACATGTAATGTACTACATTCGTCCCTCAAGAATTTTTTACGTTTTTTTGTGTTCAAGTTTTGTATAAGTTAAATATATTACTAAACGTTGCTATAAAACACATAATAAATATTTAAATATATTATTAAATTTACGTCTTATGTCGCTAAAATCAAACTTCTTAATTATTTCTCATTTAATGATATTAACTTTCCGATCGGCTCTAACTGAAAACGTGTGAGAACCCAATTTTCAAGGTGGAGGAAATAGTGATTACTTTAAGTATACCTAGTTGACATAAATTGTTGAATGCGTAACTACTAGGGTTGATTGACATGACACTTAAATGGTCATTTGGATGGAATTTTGGTGAAATTGTGTTTGGAATAGAATTGAAATTGAGTATTTAAAGTGTATTTTATGTCAAATCACTGTTCATCAAATCAAATGGGAGCATTTAAATGCCTCGCCAATCAACCCCTAGACTCTTGGGGAAGGGGAGGCAAGAAAGAGCTGAGAGGGTTTTGGCTAAAAGGAGTGGCTTGTTCTGCAAGAAGTGAATGACACGTCATGGTTGTAGATTCTGTTCTAGGAGAGGACATTAAGTTGGAATTTAAAGGCAATGATCATACTTATAATTTGAATGGTGGATTCAGATGAACATGAAAGTTTCACTACAAGATACACTACGACTTCTTCTGAGAATTCTGAAATTGAAGATGATATTGGGGGATACTTGTGCCTTAATCCTGGAGATTAGATTACTCCCATGAATTTGTGACGATGAGGATTATGGGTTTGGTCATTATGATGATGCCGATTGTTTGGGGATGAGGAAAAACCTGTGGATATAGCTGCTACTAAGCACAGTTTTTGCTGAAATTATGTATATTTTAGAGACAACCATTATTAGGATTGATATATATTTAATCACATTCAGTTTGTTTTATTATATGAGACGTGGTAATTATTTGACATTGCATTTATTAAATTAATTATCTAGTTGTTTAAACTATTCTATAAGATATTCCCATTGACTTTATGTTGTCATTAAGGATGTGAGAACTTGAGTGACTAAGCATAAGTATTAAAATCGCACCAATAGATAATCATTGAGATATGTGATATCAATGATGCATAATTAGATTGGCATGTTGTATGCATTATATTCTTTGAGAATGTAGTAGTTCTCACGACTACGAATAACTTGGTTATTCATGATGGACACATGGACACTTTAGAGAGTGTTGGTATACCCAACCGAGAAACCATTTGATAGATTCTATTTGTGTGTCTATGGAAGTATCAGTGTGTAGGGTGATGAAGTAGTTCTGTGACTTGGGGTCAATACTTACTACATGTGCGGAGTGATGTGCTTTGACCATGACCAATGTTTGCACTCCTAGATAGGGGTAGATACGACATGTGTTGGGTATATCACGAAGCATTTGGGAGTAGTAGTTGAGCCAAGATATGATTCATTCCTCATAATAGAATTTGGAGAGAATACTTTAGTTCTCATAATTAGTGTGATCGTTAGTCATTGGTCAATGCAAAGGATGTATTCAAAATGATGTTTGAATATGATCATAGATCAACTAATAAGAATGAGAGATAAATTAATAAATTATTGAAACAGACACATTATCAAGTTCTAGACCTATTCGAGTATTCGTGAATGAAAGGACCGTATCATCACGAGCCCTATATTACAGGTGGTTTGTATATCATTTCAAACGTTTCTTGTATATTAATAACGTCTGATAAATTCTCTAGGAATTTCACTAAGACCTTGATTCGATTAGTGCTTAATATGCAAGGCTCTATGGGTCATACATTATGGTGATTGTTCTACCGATGAGTATTATGATAAATTATGTATTAATTGGATTAGTAATAATTTATTATGAGAATTATTAATTGGATTTAATAATATAATATTTTGGGCTTATTGAAAAATAGAGTCCATAAAAATTACAAAAGTTGAATATGAGTTGGGCCCTATGAGATTCAAACTAGAGATCTCTAGGAGATGGACTCTTCCTAATACCAATTAAGCTAGGCAAGCTATTGGTCCAATTCAGGTGACTCCGAATTATAACTAAACATGCAGCGTGTTGATGGAGAAAATAAGAGTTCAAACCCTCTTGGACTTTTGTGATCAAATAACATTATAAATAGACCTGTTAGGGTTTAATTATTCTCACTCTTAATTCACATATTGAAATATTTATCAAATCGTTTGAAGAACCTCCTAGCGTTCATGGTAGAATACATCCCTGTGGATACTGAGGTTGAGGATAACAGATCAAGCTGAATCCTAACGTGGTGGTTGATCAAGTTGAGCAGGAGGAGCTGGATAAATTTGATGAAGACGTTACTCCTCAAGAATACGAAAGGTGGCAAAGAGAAGAAACTGAAGCTGAGGAACAACAATTAGAAGCTGCTGAAGTTCCTGTTGTTGTTAATCTGGAGCTTAATTTACTATTGCTGGAAGTAGACAAGTAAGTGCAAATTGAAGCTCTTTCCATAGTCACGTTGAATAATCTTTGTCAATAAAATTAAAATTTTTAAAATTCCGCTGCATTCACTATCGTGTTACATCTTACATTTTTTTACATTCGTATGGTGTTTCAATAACGAAGACAACTACATTTACCTCGAGATAATGAAAAGAGATTTGAAGGCCATGCTTAATTTACTCATCATAAAAGATGAAGAGTAACTTGTTATTATCATAGTAGTCCCTTTTAATTTCTTTTTTTTTTTAATCTTTTTTTGTTATTGTCTTCATGTTCCCTGGACACTTAAACTGTGTTCTGTTCAACTGAAAATCACATCAGTTCCGTTTGAGTTCAGTTCAACTCGACTTAATTGTAATTTATACCTTACTCCAGTTCAGTCCATCTTAGTTGAAAAGAACACAGCCTTAGACTATATTATCTTCAACTGGAATTTACTGAACTGAACTGAATTTGATTGAACTAGACTGAATGAACTGGGTTGGACTGAACTGAAATAAGTTATAAATTATAACTAAGTCGAGCTGAACTGAACTGCACTGAATTGAACTGAACTGGAACGAACTGAACTGAACTGGAATGAACTGAAATGAAGTGATTTTCAGTTGAAAAAAACACTACCATATTCCAAAACATTAAACGGGAAATTAAAATAAAAAACAAGATACCATATGATTTTTCTTACATGCAAAGCAATTGCCGGTTGATGATAACTGATGTATGACTTGTTGAACATTATTTAAAAACCCTAAATCTTGCCGTTTAGGCTGAATCCAATAATTATCCACAAGGGCACTTTGTGCCCAAATCTTTAAATTAATTGTGACAGAAAATAAATATAAATTGATGGTAATTAATAGTGATAAATTATTTAAAGAACAACAAAAATCATTCACAATTTTTTTTTTAGGTTGAAAGATGGTATAATCCTGTCATATTTCACTTCGGCATGCTTCCAATTTTTCAAACGGTGACAGGGTGACTCGAACCCCTCACAATACCTATACTAAATCAACTACATAAATACTTTAATTACAACACACTTATATACGATGTGATAATTCCTAAAATGTTTTAGAGTAATTTATTTTAAAAAATCAATTAAAAACTATGCAACAATCCCGGTAAAATTGAATACATGCATGTGGAGACTTTATTTAACTCTTTATTATTAATTGTTCTTGATAACGTATGCTTGAAATTTAACGTATCTCTATTTATTTGTTCACGATCAATGTTGTAGAAACGCCGGCTGTTATATAGAAGTAATTTATTCTAACAATTTTAAAAATTGGTAATTGGCTGGAGGTTTTTACAATTTCGTTACCAATGAATCCTCATCGGAGGTAGATGCACATGGTAATATTAGGGGTGGGGGATGGGGTTATTTTATGTTGATCCTCTCACATGGAGACGTCTGCCGACAAATTCTTAGTTTAATTTTAAGCTAATTAGTTTACTTTTCACCTCTATTTCGTTGTGTGATGTGTGCGCAGGGGAGAATGAAGATGTCATTCATATCTTCAGGAATTGCAAGGCTGCCAGGATGGCATGGAAAGTTGTATTAATTATCTCCAAACGACTAGCAGTTCGACAAGCAGGCTAATGAAAACTGATTCGAGTGTAACCTGTTGGCAACTTTTAACACTATGCTGAATGTAGGAGCTAAATGGGCAGTGGTATTTCTATGTGCGATATGGACTATATGGAAAGCAAGGAATGCTATAATATTTACCGGAAAAATTGAAAGCAAGGCGAATATGTTGTTTTCAATTAAACAGTTGTGTTGTGATCTACATATGTACATGAACCTGGGAGATTTATAGGAGACAATGTAATTGGAGTAAACCACAATGAACTGGTGCAAGTTGAACGTCAAAGGGAGCTGTCGACCTTTGGAGAGTGTTGACTCCATGGTTGCGTATTAAGAGATGCAGTGGGAAATGGATTTGGGGACTTGCCAAGAAGATCATGGCACCAACTATGAATGATACGGAGCTACAAAGCCTCTACAAGAACTGAAAGATCTCCAAATTTGGTGGTCGAAACGGACTCAGAGACTATATTCGAATGGATCATAGAGCTAAAGACACCTCCATACAAAGTCAAGGCGAAGGTGGATCCTTGTAAAGAACTGCTCAAGATCTCGTAGGACATTGAGTTCAAGCGAATAAATGTGATAATTGAATTACAAATCAAATTGCATACGAAATACAAATCGAACTCAACTTAAAAAATTAGTGGTAATATACAACTCAAATTGCATACGAAATACAAATCGAACTCAACTTAATTACAATTGAATTACAATTCTTAACTAAACGAGCACTGGTTTCGAGTTTCTGGAGTAGTCTAGTGAAATCTCATGGTGTTTAGATTAGTACAAATGATCAGAGAATCACTGCAGCATTAGAGTATCAATCCATAAAATAATGCAGTTCCGGACAAAGATTCAATTCATCCCCTGGACTTTATGACAATTATCATATCAAATTCCGTTAAATTAAATAATTAAGCATAAAGTTGATAGTCCAACGAGGTCAAATTATTCGAACATGGAACATATAGTAGTGTATAAATAGATAAACAATATCGAGTCAAAGTTGTAAATGCAAGATGCACACACCCAAAACACAGTACGGTCAGTAAGAATATCAATAAAAATTTAGTAGTAGTAGTGAGTTGTAACCCCACTTGACAGTAGTTCATTGAGTTAGGTAAGCTGACAAATCACGCCTAAATTTGTTGACAAAAAAACAGAATTAGAAGGACGACCATTTATTCATAACTCTCAAGTGACCTTGGACTAACTACTAGCCTATTTCTTGTTCCATTTGTGCTTATTCATCTTCATTTGTGAACAACAATTGCTCTCATATCAACCATCTTCTTGGGAGATCTAACAAATTCATTCATGGATTAAATCATTGATGTCAGTGCCACATTGTACTCCAATATTATATCGCACTTATAATTGATTTCAACGTTTTTGAAAGGATACCATATAACATGAGATGTAGCTTATTTATACTGAGATTTAGACTCGGGTGGCCGTGGACGTGTTCTAAATACTACAAGTGTTTGAATAATGTGAAATTTAGTCATTTATAATAATATTCAATTAATTCAATTTCGATTCTCAACTAATTAGCCCGAAAAATTAATTGTTAATAAGGATGGGGTATTTGGGTCAAATAGAGGAGAATGATGCAATGGTGCAGGCAATACATTAGATTCACGTGCAGCACCATCATCGGCCTTAGACCAAGCCACTAGCTCGTGTGGAATTCCGTAAGCGTACGCTACCGGACCAAATGCCACTGCACAAAAGAATCCTAGGTGCAAGGAAAAAGTCAATTGCACAGATCACCCTAGATTATCTCAAATTTGCAAACCGTGCCTTGCATTAAAATACTTGGCAAGAGTACCTCACCAAAGCATAGCTATAATTTTGGTCCCCTATCATTATAAAACGGAAACTAACCAAGACAACGTCTATATCTATGACACACACTTGTATATAAATTGTTTAATGCACTTACGCACCTCTAACATGCATATTCCTTGAAAATAATTTTTCTATTTTTAATATGGCAAATAAGATGAATAATTATAGTCTAAGCTAATAATTGTCGGCAGGAAACAATGTGCATGTGTCGTGTTTTACACTAAATTTTGAATGGCACGGGAAATTTCCCTCAGTACAAATTATTATATGAAAGATGTTTGCCTACAAGAAAGAACGTAGTCCTGATTATGGGTTTATGCGGGGGTACGAACCGTTATTTATAAAATTTATAACCGACCCGTCTATGACGGGTACATCAAATCATTAATCGTAACAGGTGAAATTTTATCCCATCAGTCGTAGATCAGTTGACTACTTGAAGCGGACGATTTGACGGTTTATTAACGCATACAAAAAATGATATATATAATGCATTAAAGAAAGAGACATTATACTTCCTAACATCTAAATTCTCAATAAACTAACTCACGACAATAAGAGAAATTTAACACAATCTTAAGCATTAATACAAGTAGACTAAGTACATAAAATTTCAAATACAATATAAGTTCATGAGTTGCTCAAATTACAAAGTTCATGATAAAAAATTAAGGCTGACATTAGTTTGCAATCTATGAGTAAATGAGAATACGTAAAATTACAACCTATGAATAAATGAGTAATAGAGATCTATTATTATTAATCTAATGCAATAAAATATAACATACTAGTAACATATATAGTGGGCGGGTTGACGGTTGGTCAACCACCAAACCGTCACCCACCCGCTTAATGGCGGGTTATAAATTTGTAATCCGCGGACGTGCTTTTAATAAAAATTTTAACCGTTGATGACCGTAGTTGGCCGGCGGTTTAGCGGGCAGAGCGGGTGGTTATTTTTTTATATACACCCCTAATACTGATGTCCAACTCCAAAAGGTAGGTCTCAAAATACTTGCATAGGGTTTGTTTGTAAGATTTATTCAACTCAAATTGATTTTGGACCAATTTTCTTGTTTAGTTCTAAATTACAATACTCAATTTCAATTTAGTTACTATTGAGACACACAATATTCCCATATTAAATATAACCTTACAAAAGATATAAATAGTACAATTTAACATCAAACACAAAATATAAAACTCAACTCTAATTTAGTTAGGGCCTTATTGGTTTGGTGTATTGTGGTGTGTTTGGTCCGGTGACCACATACGCTTAGTGATTGGTTTGATGTGTTTCATTTCCAAACGCATAATCAGAGCCCGATGAAGTCCGTGCGTTTTTTAAGAAGTGTATTGACAAATACGTTTCTGGAGCACATTCCAATACATTTCAGTTTTCATGTATTTGGGAAATGTGATTGAGAACACATTTCTAGCTTGTCCGAATATTACAAAAATGCCACCCAACAATAAACCCTATTTGACACATATAAATACGAAAAATGAAATGCATTTTCCTTCGTTTTCTTCTCTAGGCTCACTGCGATCACTATTTGAAATTGAGAGACCACTATTGAGTTCGAACCTTCAATCTTCTTCTCTATTGTTTGAATGTGAGTTGAGTTTTTAACATTGGATCTCGTTGTTTCAGGTGGTCGAATTTACTGTTCCGGCGCACTATTCGGTGTTGCAAGCTGTCCTGCTCGATTTGCAGCTCAAGTGAAGGTATGAAATTTTAGGCCTTCGACGCATTTAGTACTCGAATATCTTGTTTATAGCTGAATTTGGTGCAATAATCTACAATAAATGCTAGTGGTGTGCTATTTATTGTGGTGTATTGAATGCTTGATTTGATATTTAATGTGTCTTTTTTTTTATTTTTATGTCTCATTTCCTTCCTGATTTTTGAATGTTTTTGCTTATGAAACAAGAATAATGAAGTAAGTGGTTTAGTTTTTGCATGTAACTATGTGCTATGAAGTGATTGATTCTTGCAAGATGCCTCGTTTTTTGTTGTGATGTATTTCTGAAATCTGGGTTTAAAATGAACAGTTAGTTTGGTGATTTTGTGTAGATTTATTTACTGTTTATTCAGGGATATAGAGACATGTTGTCCAACACACAAAGGTAGCAACTCATTCAATGGGCATGATTCTTGACATGACTTGGTACTACATCAGGCGTGTTAGGCCTAGGTTGTCACGTAAACATAGAAGAACAAATCCGGTTTGGTATCGACTCATATCGAAAATCAAAAGGGCAAGAGCTTATATGAGTAGGCTCACTCTAACAATTTACAAGACATGTAAAGACAATCTTAGGATGAAAATGAAACCATTCAAGCATTTGCGTGCCTTACTTAAGCTTCAAGGGGGGTTGAAGGAAAGCTTCTATGTTACCGCAGAGGAGAAAGTGGCCATCTTCCTTAAGATATTGGGGCATCATGCATCACACCAAACAAAGGATAGCCACAACTGATTTCAAAAGGAATTCGCAAATTGTTATTCTATATTTCAATGAGCTGCTTCAATCTGTTTTGAATCTTCATGAGATATTGCTTGTGAAACTAGTGCCCATACCACCAACTTGTGAGGAGGAACCTTGGTGCCACTTCAAGGTTAGTGTAGTGTAGTTCTTGGTTGAATGTTAACTGTCCAAGCATTTAGATGACTGATCATTTGCACTTGTTCTTTGAAGGGTTGTCTTGGAGCTTTAGATGGTACATATATTAGTGTTGAAATTACAACGCAACTGTTAGACATATATCGAAACAGGAAGGATATAATTTCTGTGAATGTATTAGATGTTTGCAACAAGGACATGAAGTTTTCTTACGTTCTAATTGAATGGGAAGGATCTGCAAATGATGATTGTGTATTGAGGGATGCAATAAGCATGGTATCACAAATGCATTGAACCAAATACCATATGCAATTAGAGTGCATAATGTCATTATCCACACAAATAATAGGCCCCACCAGCCCAAATGCGTAAATACCAAACATCAAATGTGTCTCGAAATGTATATTTCGGACATGAAATCGACATCTGAAACGCATAACAATACATCGAACCAATCACTCATTTCAAATACAGAATCACGACAAACTACACCTAATGCTGTGTTTCATTTTTCGGGCTTTGATTATGTAGTTTGACCGAGACAAACGCATAATCAAACCAATCAGGCCCTTACCATTCATCAATTTGAAACTCAATTCAAATTTAGCCAAGAATTCAGAACCAAACATGTTGTTGGAGTTTTGTCTGAAATATGACTTTAATATACCTTAGGGGTGGGCGTTTGAGATGGGATATTGGAAAAATCTCGATCCCGAATGGTTTTATCTCGAAAATTCCTATCCCAAAAATCCTGATCCCGTTTAGGATAAATTTTGAATTTTCATATTAAATTTCGAGACGGGATTGAGATTAATTTTACATCCCGATTGGGATCCCAAATGAGATTATATATATATATATAGAATTGAATCAAATATAATATTAGAATAATATTATATCAGACATGAATATTTTTTAGATTGGAATTACTTACTTGCGATACAATCTTTATATCAGACATGAATATTTTTAACTTAAATCAAATTTAGTCTTTAAATTTTCTTGTTGGTTTAATTATAGTGGAATTACATGTATGACAATGTTTAAAGTTCGAATCAAATATCTTATGTTGCCTACATTTGTTTAAGAATAGTAGAAAATAATTAAATATTTGAGTTGGATGATTAATATGCATTAGGCCTATTTGGGATTTCAAAATCCCATTCGAAATCCCAAAGTCCCAATCCTGAAATATTCTGACTTTATTTGGGACGGGATTGGGATGTGAAATAACTGTCACGATCCCGAATTCCCATTTACGAAATTCCAAAGTCTCAAATTTCCCGCCAGATCCCCACCCCTAATATACCATATGCTACAGATGAATAATAATTTAATTTTTACTTTTTAATTTTATAGATAATACAAATTCGAGGACAACTTAACTTTAATAATATAATAATATAATATTTTGGAGATATATCTGGATAAAAAGATAACTTAACTTTTTAATTTTATAGATAATCATGTGATCATATAACGATTTGTATATTGATCGGAAAAATAATATAATATTTTGGAGATATATCTGGATAAAAAGATTAAATAAAATTTAAAAATGTAATAATAACAAATTGAAAAATGCCATAAACGGTATATTTATTCAAAAATAACCAAAACCAATCCTACAAAATAGGTGTAATATTAGCATGACAAACTAATTCATCTGTTATTCTAATATAATAATATACGAACGATGATGTGAATTAAACAAAACAGGTAAACCTTTCACCATGAGCTAACCCTAATTTCCATCTACACTTATATCAACCTTATTAATATTTAAATTCGAAAAAATACTAATAAACAATATTTTTATTAAATTAAAAAAATGTTATTTAAATATTAATCGTTCACGTGTAGCTTTATGAATATATAAATTCAAAAAAATATTATTAAAAACCCAAGTTTATTTTCTAATTTTATTAAATATAAATTAAATAATTTTTATTTCTATATTTTTATATCTTTAATCATCATAATAAACAAACGAATTCCTAATTTGATGGTTATTGTCAGACAGGTCGTAAAAACCTATCTGCCCATACAAAAGTACAACTAAATAATGTCATTTATATAAATAAAAGTAAGTTTGAGTAAGAAAGATGTGTCCAAGTAAACATTGTATCCGCAATGGAGCAAAATGTTATACAATATATTTGTTCTGGAAATTTTATAAAATATGACATTAAATGTGTAGATATTTTTAAACGGTTTGTTTCTGTTAATTTGAAGTTATTATCTTTTAATATTTATAAATTATTACATAGAAACTAATTGAATTGTACTAGACATAGTTGAGGTAATTGTCGTGATTCTACTGAGTATATAAATTTGGAAACACTAGCTTGCAACCGGGAAAAATTAAGTGAAGTGATGATTTCCATAACATGAGGAAATACAATATCAGTTATACTATTTTATCTTCAATCGGTAAAAATTATATTATTACTAAAATAAAGTGTTATTTTACCTCAGTATACGAAATGCTTTAATTCCTATTTGCAAATATTTACAAATAGAAATTAAAATTTTCAGTTCTTCAATCCCACAACCGTTTGTCTCAAAGTCTCGACCATTGAACTAAAATTTTCCTACTATTATTTAACACTAGTGTTTTCCCAATTTGAGGCATCTATGGGGTTGTTTTTCATAATTGAAGTGATCATCTTCCCACCCAACTCAAATATTTTATATAAAAAAATTTAATTTTAATTGAAAAAGTCAATAGAGAAATAGATATAAATTTGGTAGCAGCAGGGAAGAACTTATAAATCGATGATTAAATATACATTGTCTGAGACACAAGTCACACAACACCGCTTAATATGTTGAAATGCGACACATTTACTTAGGAACTTGTTCATGTCATCCACTTTGGAGCAATATAGTAATATTTATTATTATAGGTATATCCCTCAAGTCCTCAACTAGTTATAATAAAACAGACCAAAATTGAATTGGAGATTTCAATGAAGTATTTTGTGAGCCCAAGAACACGAGAGTGGGTGTGTATGTGAGAATTTATGAAAAATCTGTTTCACAATTCACACCATTAATTGGCTTATATACAAGAATTAAGACTAGACACGATGATTAAATTAATTAGTTAGGAAGCACGCACCAAGAGTCTTAAGCTGCTACTTCTAAATGTCAACCATACAAATACAATATGGCATTATTATTTCGATACGTTTTGATAAATCCCTATTTCAATTGGTTTTGCTTGTTGAGATTTGAGAGTATTCCTCTATTGAATGTGTAAGTCTCCCTACACCAAAGTATAAGTATTGTGTACCGAATATGAATGTTTAGGGGCGGATTGGATATGTATAATATGGTGCAAAACATCACACAAATGTTTTGAACCAAGGTCGAAGACATGCATGATGACTATGATGAAGTAGCTAGACAAATGTATTCGTCCAAATTAACGTGTGGACTCGTGATATTGAATTGGCACCATTTTAACGAATAGGGACATTTTTACTTGACGAAAAGGAACATTTTTGGACATAAAATGGGTCCCTAGATAGACATTGTCGTGTCGTCATTCTTAGACCATGTGAATGTGTAAAGTTGATGGTTGATGCTACATTTCATATCCATTTACAAACTAGCAAGAGAGTTGTATGAAACCGATGGAATTTGTATGCTTTTTGGCTTGCTAACTAGCTATATATACCAATTATCGAGGATACAGAACCCAACTTTGTCTCACCACCACTACCAATATATGTAATCACAATATATAAAAATGCAGGAATTTAAGGGTGTATATGAGAGACTAGGGTGTTAGTGAACCAAACAATTCGCGAGCCATCCGTTAAAAAGCTCAATCAATATTTAGATCGAGTTCAATATCGATTGACGCGAGCTTACCTATCTCAAACACTCTGATAAAATAATCGTTGTTCGTTATAAATAATTAATTCTATATATTAAAATTTATTTATATACCTATACAAGAAGTAATCTATTAGAAGAGATAGCTTAGTCTTATAAGTTTAAATTTTAAAATTAGGATTAGAGTAAGTCTTAGGGAGTATTCAAATTTAATTAAATAAATGTAATATATAAGGCGTAGGGTTAGAGAAATAAAATACAACATGACTTATTAAGTTCAAGTAATGTATTAATATTCAAATGACTAATTATATTAGAAAATTAAAAAATCATTATTTTAAATTTTATATATCATTTTAAATAATTATTAAATTTATTTGCCTGCTTGAGAATTAAAGCTTGTAACCATCTCGAAACTCGGAAACTTTTTAGTGATCACATAATTCAAAATTCGATAAAGATTATGTTCGATGTTTGATAAGGTCCACATTCCACTGTAATCAGATTACTCTTCCAATTAATTTATTGTGATTTTAAATATAATTTTTATAACTTACTAACTTGGTTAGTCTCCGTCTACGAATAGTGGAAGTGGATGGTGTATATGACAAGTAGTCTAGTGCTACTGGAAAATCACAATTATAGTTCGTTAAGGTACAAACATAGTATATGCGAAGTATATAGTAAGGTGTGAATAAAGATGATGCATTAATGGAGCACATGGAAAATGGTCCACGATTGAGGTAGTGATTGTTTGAAAGTAATGGTTCTTACTTGATCTTGTATATTCTACATACACTATTCGAGTCTTGACTGGTAGTATAGTGGTACTTGATGAATTAGTTGGATGGCATGGCCCCAGCCAATCTGTTCGGTGCCGTGATTCGTGTATGCAAATGTTTTCCTCAACTTTTGAACATCATGCTAAACCTAAATTGCGTTGGATGTTCAATCAAACCCAACAAATTAAAGGTCATTTAGCTTCTTTATAATCATATCATATGATTTCACTGTTAATAGTGTTAACTACATGAATCTATAGTATATTAATGGTATAAAATATGAATTTTAAAATACGAGAGCTTCTCTATTATAGAGAAGAGAGTGTGTAACTGTTTTAAGTACAAATATACAAGTAATAAAGCCTATAATACAGTCTATTTTTGAATTGAATTGTGTACAAGCTAGACTGTAGAATGTACTATCTCCGTAGGTTTGAAGGTCATGAGTTTGAATCCTCTTGACGCATATTCTCACATCCCAACTCAAGGTAGGAATGGATATTCAAAATGCCCAACTTGCGCAGAAAATGAGTAAACATCGGAAGAGGAAGAGGCTTTGTTAGAATATCAACTATTTGATCCATATTTCCAATGTGAAGTAGCTGAATAACACCTTGAAATTTTTTATCCAGAATTAAGTGGCAGTCGATTTCAAATGTGTTTCTTTCTTTGATGTTGAACTGGATTATAGGCAAGATGGTATGCTAATAGACTGTATGTATAGAGAAGTGCTGGTGAAGGGTGTGGAATGTGAAAATCATTCAGTAAATACTTCAACCATTGCATCTCAAAAGTGGCTACAGCTATAGCCCTGTATTTTGATTATGCACTTGATCTACCCACAATAGATTGTTTCTTTGATTGCCAGGAGATTAGTGATTCTCCAAGAAAAATGACATATCCAGATGTGTTGCGTCTAGTGTCACTGCAAGAAGCCCAATTACTGTATGAAAATCCCTTAAGCTTGAAATCATTTGCAGTTGGATAGAACACCCCTTGACTTGGAGATTACTTTAGGTACCTCAAGACATGATGAGCAACCTCTAAGTGTCTATGAATTGGACAACTCATATATTGGCTCAAAACCTGCAATGTATAAGCTAGATCAGGTCTAATGATAGTCAAATATATCATCTTACCAACTAGGCGCTTGTATAGTTGTGGATCAGGAAGTAAGTCCTCATCATTCTTCACAAGTTTAGTCTTTGAGTCCATGGGAATGAGAGCAGGTTTTGCTGCTGTATAACCTGTATCCTTTAGAAGATCTAATACATATTTCCTTTAGCAAATGTTAACCTTTAGCAGATTTGGCAACTTCTATTCCCAGAATGTACTTGAGTTCTCCAAAGTCTTTTATTGTAAATTGTGCATCAGGAGAGTCTTTAACTTGTTGAATTTATGTTATGTCATTACCAACCAATATGATATCATCAACATAAACAAGTAATGCAGTAAAACGAGAATCTTTAGACTTGACAAATAGGGAAGTATCTGCATATGACTGAACATAACCCATAGCAAGTAAAGAACTTTGTAATTTAAAGAACCATTATCTACTAGCCTTTTTAAGGCTATAAACTTATAACAAGTTTGCAAACCTGATTAGAACCAGCTTTTGTATAATCTGGAGGTGGTAACATATAGACTTCTTCACTCAAATCTCCATGTAGAAATGATGTGTTGACATCCAGATGGTGAAGAAACCATCCATTTGCAGAGGTAATAACAAGTAGACATCTAACTATTGTCAATTTCACAACTGATGAAAATGTCTCAAAGTAGTCCACTCCATTTACTTGGGTAACCTTTGACTACCAGTCTTGCTTTATATCTCTCTATGCATCCATCTGCTTTAAATCACTTTAAAATTGCACTTACATCCTATACAGTGTTTGTCAGCTGGGAGTTGAACTAGTTCCCATGTTTTAGTCCTTTCTAGTCCTTCCAGCTCTTTTTGCATAGCATTAACCCATTCAGGATGTTGAGCTGCCTGTTTATAGGTATTTCATGCAGGGACAATAGTGATAGCATCTGAAAAACATTTATGTTCCTGAAATAGTCTGTTAGTAGATAAAATTTGAGAGATAGGATATTTAACATTGTTAATATAGTAGCAGAATTAGCATTGCGAGATGAAGCATGACCAATGTAAAATGTAATTATATATTCCCAATGTAGAAGAAACGGTCTTTTGTCTAGATGATCTTCTCAAACCATCACCTGCAAAAACTTCACTATGCAAGTCATGCATAGCATGTATAACTACATGCTCATGACTGTTTGTTGATGTGTTAAGGGAGTTGATTTCTTCAACTTCTGCAATTTGTAGATGATTGTCAGATAATCCAGAGATATGAGTATTATCAGACAAATCATTATCAATATGTTGTAAAACATCAGGTATTACTGGAGTATCACTATTAGTACAAACAACATGAGTAAATAAAAGCATGTGTTGAATGGAGGAAACATCAGTGTTATTTTTTGAAAGGAAACTCATGTTCAACAAACTGAATATTTCAAGAAATAAAAACTTCATGAGTAGTTAAATTCAACAATTTATAACCTTTATAACCTAAAGAATAACCAATAAAACACTTTTAGTAGCCCTGCTATCAAATTTTTATATGTTAGCAGATAAGGTAGATGTATAACATAAAGATCCAAACACTCTTAAGTATGAATAATCAAGAGTAGTGTTATATAATACCTCATAAGGACTTTTACCTGCCAACACAGTAGTAGGACGCATGTTAATGATATGACATGTAGTCTTAGCACACTCACTCCAATATTTCAATGGCACACCAGATTGAAATATGAAAGCCCTTGCTATTTGAAGTAAATGCCGATGCTTTCTCTCCACTCTACCATATTGTTGTGGAGTTTCCACACAATTGTTTTGGTGTAATATACCTAAGCTTGAATAAAAATCATATAATAAAAACTCAGGCCATTGTCAAATCTCACACTTCTGATTTTGCATTTGTATTGAGTCGGGACTAGATTGTAAAAATGAAGCATATGGTGTTTCACTCTGGTTTATTTTGCATTAAATATAACCATGTGCATATGGATTTGTCTTCTACTATTGTTAAAAAATATTTGTGACCAGTGTAAGATTGAGTATGAAATGGTCCCCAAATATCAACATGAATCAGATCAAACAAAATTTGAGAAACTGAAATACTTTCATTAAACTACAATTTCTTCTGTTTAGAAATGTGACAAACATCACAGCTTAAAAATTGAGATTTATTACATTGCTTGATCTGTAATTCATGTATTAAAGAAATCTTGTTAATAGGAGTATGACCCAATCTTAGATGCCACAAGTTTGTCTTATCTAATCCTGAATTCTCTACAACAAAAGCAGAAGTTGAAGGACAATGCACTTGAAGCTGATATAAGCCATCAACCATTTAGCATAACCAATCTTGTCTCTGATCATTTGATCCTGTAAATCATAGTGATTATTAGTAAAAGACAATTTAAATGCTCATTAGCAGCTAAATGCCTTACTGAAACAAGATTGAAAGCAAACTTGGGAACATACAAAACATCATGCAGAGTGATCACTTTAGAAAACTGAATATCACCTATTTTAGATGCAATGATACCATCTCCAGTAGGCAAAGAAATATCAACATGAATATGCCTTATATTAGATGTAAAATAAACATCACTACAGACCATGTGATCAGTAGCACCAGTAACTAATACCCATTTAGCAGTTCTAACATCTTTATTAACATAAGTAAGCATGCTTGCCAAAGCATAAGTAGATGATGCATTTAAAGCATACCTGCGTTCACTACCTGACACAGTGGAAACTTGCATATTCTGATCATAAATGGCTACAGCAGCAGCATGTGCACTAGTGAATACTTGATTATCAGCCTACTGAGCCTGAAACTGAGCAAACTTGAGAAATTGGGTGTACATCTCATGATTCATATGAGGTGATGCTTGAATAATTTGAACACTATTATCACTCATAAGACACCGTATTTTTATTTTAATTTATTTTATATTTTTAATTATATTTATAGTGAATCGGGCCTTATACTATTTTTTCAATTCAATATTTAGATTATTTAAGTCCGAGCTCATATATTTAGTACTACTACATGTATCAAAACCTAAGTAGATTTCAGATTATGTTGAAAACCTTTTCTTGCTCCGTCCATTAGGGGTGAGCATCGGTCTAGGTCCAGACCGGACTGGGCCCGAACCGATTTTTCGTATTTTTCAATACCGAGTCCCGGACCGATATTGGATCGGTCCAGGCCCGGACCGGACCGGACCGAAAAAGTCGGTCCGATTTCGGGCTTGGACCGAGCGGACCGAATTTAATTTTTTTTTTTAAAGAAAACATGATGTTTCCTAAATCCCAAAAGCATAACAAATCAGACGATCTGAGTTATTCCCCAAAATTCATTTTCACCGAGTCAACCTACGGCTGGAAATGATTTTGATGCAATGTTTAACTTGCCTTCTGATAGTGGCTTCAAGGGAGCTGAAGATACCATCGACCAGCAGTTTGATTTTGGAACAGGGAATGATGGAGCTGGAACTACTAAGCTTGAAGGGCTTCCACCCCCGCCTGCTGGTGTATCTGCTTCTTCTGCCAAAAGTAAGGGTACGGATAACTACAAACAGGGCCAGTTCGCTGATGCTATCAAGTGGTTGTCTTGGGCTGTCATACTTTTCGAGAAATCTGCTGATCACGATAGTAGGAAGGAAGTCTTAACCTGCAGGGCTTCATGTTATAAGGAAGTTGGTGAATACAAGAAGGCTGTTGCAGACTGTACAAAGGTATGAGCAGTGTGAGTGTATGTCTGTATTTTTTTATTTTTTGTTTTGCTGGGAAATAGTCCGCCGTTTCAATTTTATTTGATGAGTTTATGCATGATAAATTGGATGGTAGTAATATGTATTCTCCATGCTGGTGGTGATATCCTTGATACCAAATCAAGCCATTCAATCAACTAAAGAATCAGGCACATCATTAAATCATATTCTTGCAGAGTCATAGCTAGTCACATTTCATAGCTAGTCATAGCTATTGTGTTGAAGACAGCTCAAATGATGATCCTTTGATATATGAAGCCTAACATAAAAATGCTTTTGATTACCATAGCAAACGTAAAGGATGGCTTTGCTGGTTTGCAAATTTGATCCAGTTAGAATCTGTTGAGCTTGTGTGCTTCTATAATTCATCCAATAGGTGTCCAATGATATAAATTAGGGATTACTCCTACTAGTTAATAACAGTGCCATACTAAGTGCTGCAAGAAACAGAGTGCCTTTAAAAGCCTTTGCCTTTGGCAGTCTTGTTACATTCTCTTTGGGCCAAAGAACCATGAAATCCATCTTGCTTGAAGATGCTTCTATCCATTTTTTGATGAATATCGAGAGGCATAAGGTGGTGCAGTGGAATGGAGTTGGAGTGGCAAGGAGGAGTTACAGAGTTCGATTCTTGGTGGAGTCATAAGGTGGGTTTAGGAGCAAAAAGGTGTTGGTATATGGATAAAGTAGTTGTAATCTTAGCCGTTTCAAAAAAGAAAAAAAAATTCGATGAATATCTTCTCTTCTCCATCCAAACTTCATGACTATCATTTTCTCTTATTTCTACCACCACTAACTTGAAGAAAAAGGTGACATCTCTGTTGGTCATTCAAATCTCATTGCATTCAGAAGAATCAAAACTTTGTGCAATTCCTCGTAGAATTTAGCAGATAGCAACACCTCTTTCCAGTAGTGATTTTAACTTATTTTAGGCTGAGTCCCTTACTCCCCAAGCACATCTTTAGGAAATAGATTCCTCCTTAGTAATGCTCCTGGTTCTTCTCTGTCAAGTGTTTGCTTAATATTCAATTCCCATGACTTATTTTCTGTCTGAGCAGTTGAGCCCTCGACAATCTAGTTTCCAGGTTTTGCCTCAGAATCATATAAGCATGTTATAATTTACCTATCCTACATGTAATGGCAATTACAATGACTGTATACGGATAGAATTAAATCAAGCAGTGTACTAGTTGCTGATTACGAAATTGTATTTCTCAGCTGGCAGAATGTGTTTTCTGTGGGTGATATAAACAGTTGCTGTTCTAATACGAAGAAATTTCAGAACACTGTTCCTTTATCCATTGATGTTGAATTGTGAGACAGACCAAAAAATCCTGAAAGATGTTTTCCTGTGCAGGTGCTGGAACATGATGCGAAAAATGTATCTGTGCTTGTACAACGAGCTCTCTTGTATGAAAGCATGGAGAAATACAAGCTTGGGGCTGAAGATCTCAGAACTGTTATGAATCTTGACCCTGGTAATAGACTTGCAAGGAGTACCATTCACCGCTTGACTAAGATGGCAGATCTATAGACAAGTTTTTGTGGTTTGTCTCCGTGGCTTATGCAAGACATATATACACTTCGGAGGTTGTTTACAGTTATATGAATTTTCCTGCAAAAGTGGAATCATGATGGTTAAAATCATGTGTGATTATGTTGTAATTCATGATTTATGTGAGAGGAAGTGGTTTGTTTCATTTCTTGGACTAGTATTCGTACAAAATTTTTAATCCCGTCATCAACAGTTGCTTTTGCTTGAACTCTATACTGCTCCCTTAAAGCTCGTATTTAGATTTGGAGCAACATTAGTTGTCTGCGAACTGTTAATCTAATTACTAAAA
>JAYMSP010003234.1:0-20556 GCA_036897095.1 Plantago elongata
AGCCTCAAAATTAAGTACGTATTATCCATTTATCAGGAGACACGGAGCTATATCATTTGCAAGACTTCCAAGGTGAGGGATAACTGAATTTCGGCATCAGGCCCTGGGAAAAATCAAAATCAAAGTGCCTTCTTTCCTTGCTTTAAATTTTGTGTTTATTCTGTTTATAAGATATCTGATCAAAACCACCTTACATGCGCGCCAATACTCTGACTAACTCGGTTCGAGTACTAATTGCGATTAGTAGATTGACTCCGAGTCTGACGAACCGAATTTCTGTACATGACTTGATATAACTATTATTCTGTCACTCGTGATACATATTGCACTGCATTCTGATTATGTTCTGCATTCTGATTATGTTCTGTCATTCCCCATGATCTGCATGCATTGCACGAAAATGACCTTGAATAATGTGCTACGTGGAAAATATGCATTGATTTTGAAATAAATTTTGAAAGCAACCACCGTGATATGATTTTGAAAATGGTTATGGTCGACACTGTCGACAACTCTGTGGTATGTGAACGTGTGTGATGAGATGCTGGGGCATTTGCCATGTACTTCGAGTCTGGGTATATGCCATGCAATGTGAGGACGGGATATATGCCATGTACTTCGAGTCTGGGCTTATATCCTGTATTGCGACGCTGGGTATGTGCCGTGTACTTCGAGTCTGAGGCACATACCTTGCACTATGAAAATGATCAGCTGGGGCCATTCGAGCTCTACAGCACGAATATGCATTATGCCATGAAGAAGCTGGGTATATACCGTGCCCATGAGGCTGGGTATATACCATGCACGTGTTACCTGTTTCAATTCTGTCCTGCATGATTTTCAAAACCATTACATGATTATGTTTGACGAGGTGGATTGCTTTATTGTTCATACACACATTTTATGCATGCCTGATTATCTCCCACTTAGTCGCACGACTAACCCTATCATTTCTAAAATGTTTTTCTCAGGACAAGAGCACGAGGAGGGGTACGAGTAGGTTAGCTGACTAGCCAGGGATAAAGTGTATTGCTACCACGTAATGACGTGGAACTTTCTCGATGTTTTGAACTTATAAAATGTTGAACTTATAAAATGATATTTGAATTTGTAATAATTAGTGTTTTGACTGTTTTGATAAAATTGGAAGTTCGGCATTTTCCTTGACGTCCGGACTAGGATCTTGGGTGTTACAGTCTCTTTCACTTTCTATAATACCGTCAGTTAGGAGATATACTCCATTATTTATATGTAGTCTCAAATACATTACTTCAAATTTACTAGAGAAAATATGAAGCAAATTAAATACTCATAGGGAAAGGAAAATAAAAACAAAATTACAAAAGAGAAGGAGAAAGGAAATGAAAGCAAGAGAAACAAATTAAAAGGATGAATGAACGAAACAGCAAACTGAGAGAAGCAATGAAAGAAAAGGTAAAAAGTATAAAAACGGGTCTGATTGAATCGGACCCGTCTGATCAATCAAACGGCAATCAGACGTAATTTTCATCTGATTGCCGTCTCCAAATCCTACCAGACTCTCCAGCAGACCTTGCTGGAGATAGTCTCATATGTTTGTATAATTTCTCGGTTATATGTTTAAATTTCTATACTTCACATAAACTGACAAAGAAAACCTCGAAATAAACATCATAAGTAAAGCTGTTTTGAATTCTGTTGCACATTTCAGGAACAAAGACTTTTGCACTTTGCTCTTCTATGGAAGTTTACACAACAGTGTACGATATGCTTTCATAACATCCAGACAATATCATATTTCCCATATATCCCTAACAAGAATAAGGCAGTGAAATAAATGCCTCGTACTTTGTAGCACTTTACCTAGTATGTGAATAAAAACTGCCTCGCATTTCATGTTCACAATACAATATCTGCATAATATATCAGATATGCAGAGTACAATCATAATGCAATTGCCTGTGCAAAACGACTACTAACCTCCATATGTAAAGACTCCCAAACATGTTTGCATTTACCCAACTTTTCTTGCATGTTAGCCAGGAACGACTTAGCCCATGGTTCATTGCTTCCTTCCAAGCTCAGCTCACAAGGCACGGTGAAACTACAAGACCATGACATACATACTTCACTAATCAAAACAGTGAAAAGAGTAGGAAGCTAACTATCAGGTGATCTTGACTTCACTTATCCATGAGATCTACTCAGTCTCAGCCTCTCAGGTAGTAAAGCATAGCGTCCCTCTTTTATAGAACGGAAAAGGAAGAATTAACAGTCATAGTTCTATGCTCTACATTCAGATACATCACTCATTCACTTTGGCAATCTATTGTTATGAATGCACTGTGGATAAGATATAAGATTGATCATCAAAAAAAATGAAAGGCCGTACCTCATCAGTTCTTCCTGCGAAGTTCCTCGTCTTGATGCACCAGCCCTAATGACATGATTTCCAGTCACATGAAATGTATTATTAATATTCTGAAACATGGAAGAATTATTAAATAAAAGACTGAATCCTACAAGGTTTTTTTCTTGCACACATTTTAATCTAAGTAAATGGGTTCACACAGGGCATACAATATGATCATAGTCGTGCTTTTTAATACTCCAGAGCATAATACTCATAAAATACAATTAATGATATGTTGAAGACATTCTACAGATAGAAAACTGCAGCATGATAATTAATAATGGAACCCCATTCGATCTGATCTAGACACGATTTGTAAACGAACCTTCTCACAAAAAATTGATAGACATGAAGGGACTTGGTCGAAAGATTACTTATAGCACGCTCAATGCAGTCAACCCCAAATAGATAGACAACTGGATAACCAAGAAGCCATCTGCAGTACAAGCAGCACAAGTAACTGAATTAGGTGAACACTAACAAGTATAAAAATAGTACTAACAGGAAAAGGAAAAGAAAAGCCAAGCATTTTCTACACACGTGAAAGGAATTGCAAAACGTAGAAACCAACCATATGTGCATCACCAATTACCAAGATTATGTACATCATACGAAAACCCCCCAAAACAAATTTCAAATCAGATGAAATTGAAAGTTACCCGTTTAGAGTAGGGATTGTGACCTGAGTTTTCTGGAGGCAGTAACTGAGATCAATTACAGTGCAAGAATCAGTAACAGCTACTAAGGACCTGGCATTATTATGACTTTCATCACTTTGCAGCATATCACTGATCACACCATCAACATGAAAAATAGATGAAAACAACTGCTCAGCTGTAAGAAGCTGCATCAGAGCTGGGCTTTTTTCTGCCCGAGTGATCATCTGGATTGGCAGTGTAAGGGAGCATTATTAGAGGTAAACTGAAATATTGAAATATACGAAATGATGTTGCAGAGAAGCAATACCTTTGGAGGGTCAGTTTCAAGGTCCGCGTATAGCATCTCAGTCTCCAAATTCAAGCTTATATTAACAAATTTTGCTAGTTCTATGACATGAATCAGATAAACCATGTCGTCTATGACCATGACCCTCAAATGCTCAAAAGTACTGTTCTCCTGAAAGTTGAACAAATGTCACTTGCTAAATCTGTACACCATATTAATGTTAAAATTATATGAGCAACTACTTCAGAAGAACCACAGTCGAATAGATAAAAATGATCCAACGATAGAATACACACACACACACACACAAGGGAGGAAGAGAAGGAAGAAGGAAAGCATAAAAGGAACAATCATCATGAACTGAAGTCCTAGAAAAAATCTTTGCAAAAATGAATGAGTAAGGCTGCAGACAGTGACCACCTAGGGTCCATAATAACAGGATTCCTCTCTAAGATGGGTATCGTGAATTATCAAGGTGTTTTATGATTTTAAACTTCGTTCGTTCTTTTCAAACGGGGCAGTTTTTGCGTAATTAATAAGTTGACCTCACATACGGTATAGAGGAGAAGTGGTTCTGAAATTTTTAGCAATGAATTTTCTCTTCCCTCTTCAGGGTAAAATCCTCCAACTAATTATAACTCTGGTCATCAATCCAAGAATGGTACTAGACCAAGCTGAGCTACACAGTAAAATAGACGTCCTACATTGCTTTGTTTTTCCATTTCACTTTCATTTGTTTCTCGTGGTACTTTGCTCGGTACCAATAAAAACTCCCTTATGCACATTAATAGCAGACTGCATCACATTCAATCCATAAGCCCAAGATTTCACTATATACTAGTAGTATGTCACTATGTTGGTTTATCAGGCATAGATTTAGCAGCTATGGTCCTCAAAATTATCGAAGCTTATTAGGAGAGAGAATAAAGATTGGATATGACGAACCTTCTTGCAGTGATTGAGTAAAGCATCAAGTTTATGTCCCAGCTCAGGCATCTTCCCACCATAATCAACCATGACAACAGGTCTCATACCAGTGCACAGGGCTAATATATCTGTAAAATGAAATTGAAAAGGAAAACACTGATTCTCTAGTATCTTAATTCAGAATATAAAAGTTTTAGTCTAAAACGAAGCTAAAACACACTTGAGCAAAGCAATCACCACATTCACACATGACACAGCGATCACGGATGGAATTGTAATTTGCATTGAGTGGACGATGGATGTAAGCGAAGGTTACCTGTTTGAAGACGATGCTTACAAGTGGTCCTAAGCCTCCATTTGATTTGAGAAAGAGATGCTTCCAAAACCCTAATCGTTGATTCTACATGTTCTACACTCTCCATGTTGTCTACCGATGCAACCTAAGGAGGTGGGATGGCATAATTAACTGGTTGGATTCTCTAGCTGGTCCATTTCTCGTAGAATTCAGTGTGGTGGTGCTAGAGGATGAAAATGTATGTAGACAGTAAAAGACGATTTTTAACCCGAGTATTTATGCTCATGGGAGGGAGGTGTAAATGAAAGAACGTTCCTTAAATTTTCACGAAGGTGGTGATAAAATGAATCTGCGGTCAACAATTTAAGTTATACATAATTGAGCTCGAATTAGTCAACTTGTGCTTATAAGTTCAGATTTTCGTAGATTTACAGTGATTGGTAATTAACAAGGGGCTGATTTTTTGCAGAATTCGTTACAAATTCGAATGTTTGACATTTATTTTCGCGATGAACAAGGGTTTTAGAAGTGCAAGCCCGTAAAATTCATGGGCCTTGAATTATGTACTTTCAAGATGAATTTCGTTACCAATCATCGAAATTTTGCATCAATTATGTAGTCAAGGCTCCAATTATGCAAAGTTTTATGTTTCACTGTCGAAATGAATATGTGACGGACCAAAATGAAATGCAAAAAGATGAAATCGAACAGAGTGAGTAGTAGTTTCCGAACTATTTCGTGACACAATTTAACCGAATACTAACAACTAAACATGAATATGTTGAAACCGAACACGAACATGAGCATAAATAAGTAGATGTACGATGTACATGAGCACGAACTTAGTATGTCATATATTAAACGAACAAACATTCGTTGTGGTCCATATTCAATTCGTTAGGTTCGAAAAACATACATCATATTACTACACGTGGTCCCTCATTAATTTCCTAATTACTTTCTTTTAGATTAAGAATGATGAGTAAAATTAGTTTGTGAGTGGTGAATTAATAAGTTGCAATTATGATAAAAATAAAATAAAAACCTAATGTGATTAGAGTAATGATGAAGTATGAAAGATAAATGATAAAAAAAATAGTTAATGGAGTAGAAACTTTATTTTATGACCTATGAAGTTTCTAACGAAACTCTAAATAATAAACGTGGTGAAGTTATTAGTGAAAAGGATAGAGTATGACTCAGTAATAATATATATATATATACAAATCTAATAATCTATAACTTATAAAAAAAATCATTTTTCTTTCAGTGACATATGTTTCGACGTCAAGTATATGCTTTTCTTCTTGTTATTCTTCTCCTCCGCGTTCACCCATATCCATTTCTCACCTCCATTGCCCCACCCGTTGTCATTCGATATCCCCATCATAGCACCGACCAATTTATGCTAATTTCGTCATCCTCCGCCGGACCACTACATTGACCTCCACCCCCGCACCACCAGATATGGTCTACAACCAAAAAACCTAGTTCATGCCCGAATATGTCTAAATCAAACGCAATAAAACACGTTTGTAACGAAAAAATGATGTTTTTTTTCTTGGATGAAAGTTTAGCACCCGAACTTGTATTACCTTGTAAACAAAAACGGTATGTCTATATTTATTAAAAAAATCAAGTTACATGTTAATTGAATCGTATTTTTGTTTGGTTCCAGGCAATCAACGGTAGAAAATGATGCTTAATTTTCCAACTAATGTTTGTTTTCCAGCACTCATGATGCTTAGTTTTCCATCAATCATGATGCTTAGTTTTCAACTAATGTTCGTTAATCGAGAATTTGTAGTTCCTTCGAACTTATCAATACTTGTTAGTTACAATGGTCGTCTATTTATATGCTTTTGTTTCATACTGGTGCTTTATTGTATGGAAATTATGATTGTATGATTCATATAAATATGTTATATGTATATATAATTTGTGTTAGGCGACTTTTATTTTTTAAATTTACTTCGATTTCGAACTACTTCAATTAGATGATTCTTAGTTTTCAAGGTGATTATTTTTGAGATAGTCACGAAGCTTAGTTTTTAACTGATCACTGTATTCCGTTATTTTTGTCGACTAAGACGTCCGAATCCATGATGATTTCGTGAGATTGGCTTATAAAACGATGTTTATTGTTATAAAATATTAATTAAATTATAAATTAAGGGTGATTACATAAATCAACAAATTTGATATTTTGAAAGAAATCTCAATATTCACAAATATATTATGCATCACAATTTTTTTTTTTAGATATTTTATGCATCACAATTGTTCCTCTAAAAGGAAGAAAATAAAAAAGCAAAAAAGTTCCTCCCCTTCGTGCGAGACTAGTTTATCCAAGTCTCCCAGACACCCACCCGACTAAAATTCCGATGCAACTGTGCAAGCAAGTCTCTGACTGAATCTTCGAGAGATAAAAAATAAATACTCCATCCCAATTCCCAAGCATCACGGATTTTCTCCCAGCTCGAATGATCCCGTAATTGCACAACCAGAACCTTCGATCACCGGCGGCAAATGGAACCGCCAATACTCCTGGAAGACTTCGGTCAGAAGGTCGATTTGACGCGGCGGATCAGGGAGGTTCTCTCGAACTATCCGGAAGGCACCACCGTCCTCAAGGAGCTCATCCAGAACGCTGATGACGCCGGCGCCACCACCGTCCGCCTCTGCCTCGACCGGAGGACTCACGCTACTCAATCTCTCCTCTCCGATACCCTAGCTCAGTGGCAAGGACCTGCGCTTCTGGCCTACAACGATGCAGTTTTCACCGAAGAGGATTTTGTCAGTATTTCTAGAATTGGCGGCAGTACTAAGCATGCTCAGGCTTGGAAAACCGGTCGATTTGGGTATAATTACTGATCATATTCTATTTCACTAACAATGCTTAGTGACTTATCTATAATCAGTTGATAGCTCTTTGACATTTGGACTCCGAATTGCACATTAAGTAGTGTTTTTGACTTTTCGATCTGTAATGTTTGCAATGTTGTATGAATATATGGCTGGATGTCTTACTAGTTGAATGCCGGTGCTTATTCTGACTACATTGTGTTATTCTGTTAATTACATGGCTTGTTAGACACCGGGCTTGTGTGTTTAATGGAACTGAATGCACACAGCGTTTAATTGGCATAGGATAATGTGTGATATTGCTTCTTTTATTGACTTCCATCCGTGCAAATTGAAGTTGCCCTGGATTGCTTCTGTACATCTTATACTGTTTTCAAATGGTAAAGGTTCTTCCCAGTATCTGGAGTAGAGATTCTAAGTATCATGGCCTCATGGGACACTGAAAGACAAGCTCATACGCTGGTTACTTCGCAAATAGTTCCGACGTAATGCATGAATCTAATTGTTTTGATCGACATGATACATGTTAGGTTTGATCTTCTGGTATGTAATGGTGGGGAAATCTTCAATTATTGTGCATCTCAGTAACTTGAGAAAATTGCCAAGGCTTGATAATAAGAGTTCTATTCACTGGTTGCAATTGTTTGGCCTTTTTGGGGTGCAGTTATTTACCAGTTTTTTTATTCCTGAAAAATAGTTGCTCACCTGATTGCAATTGTTTCCAGGGTGGGATTTAACTCGGTGTACCATCTTACGGACTTGCCTTCATTTGTTAGTGGCAAACATGTTGTGCTATTTGATCCTCAGGGTGCCTATCTTCCTAATGTATCAACTGCCAATCCTGGAAAGCGAATAGAGTATGTTAGTTCCTCAGCCATCTCACTGTACAAAGATCAGTTTGTTCCATATTGTGCATTTGGTTGTGACATGCAAAGGCCCTTCCATGGAACTTTATTTCGTTTCCCTTTGAGGAATGCGGATCAGGCTATAAACAGTAAGCTATCAAAGCAAGCCTACCTGGATGATGATATATATTCCATGTTTGTACAGCTTCATGAGGAAGGAATTCTATCAATACTTTTTCTTAAAAACGTGGTTGCTGTAGAAATGTATGTGTGGGATGTAGGGATGTCTGAGCCAAGGAGAATGTATTCCTGTTCTATCACTTCAAAAAGTGATGATGTTGTGTGGCATCGTAATGGACTTGTGAGGCTCTCAAAATTAAGAGACTCTTCTGAATGCGAGAAGGAGGCCTTCTCACTGGACTTTGCTAGTGAGGCTATAACTGGAGATGGTATACAAGTAAGGGACCATAAATTCCACGTAGTACAGATGATGGCATCATCATCCAGTAGAATTGGTGCTTTTGCATCTACTGCAGCAAAGGATTATGACATGCATCTTCTGCCCTGGGCGTCAGTTGCTGCATGCGTTTCAGATAATCTACATGATGTAAGTTTTAGTAACTCTTTTTAGATCTATGCATTAATGATTTTTCTAATTGAGCACCCAATCCCCAACACTTAATTGTTATATTCTGGTCTCTGATCCTGTAGCCGATAGGCTGTATTATCCACATCCAAAACGTTCATTGCGAACCTTGCATCCTGGAAGAGTTCTCTTCTGGTGGTTGCAGAGTTTTGGGAATTGGGACTAGGATAGATGGCATGAAACTATAGCTATGAGTTGTCTTATGTATTGAAGTCCCTAAAATGACGTCTTAGATAGTGGTGAAACTGCATGCGCATGGTCTTTAAGTTCTTTTTTCTATCCTTTTTTGTTTTGCATGAAGCAAGTACCGGACCAGAGCATAGATAATTTCCTTTCATGTAACCTACGCCTCTGGTTATGACTTAATTAAACCTGCCATATATTCTCAATCATTTCATGTTATAAATTGCATTTTTAGATGAGAATTGCCAAACTATAGTTTCAACCATTTCATGTTAGTGGTTACTTATCTCCCGCGGAGCAACATGAGTTGTTGGGATGGGGTGGATTAGGCAATCTCTTGTATGTATTATATATTCTCGACCTGTCATATACTCGTGTTCCAAGTTTTTCATGTGGATTGGCAGGATGATGTCCTCAAGCTAGGACGGGCATTCTGCTTTCTTCCATTGCCTGTTAAAACAGGGTTTCGGGTGCAGATTAATGGATACTTTGAGGTTTCCTCAAATCGCCGTGGCATTTGGTATGGTGATGATATGGACAGATCTGGAAAACTACGTTCTATCTGGAATAGACTTCTACTGGAAGATGTGGTGGCTCCTAGTTTTGCCAAATTGCTGCTTGGCTTGCGACAACTTATTGGTCCTACAAAAACGTATTATTCTTTTTGGCCTACTGGTGCATTCAAAGAGCCATGGGATTTTTTAGTGAAGCACATCTACAGGAGCATATGGGATTCCCCAGTCTTATATTCAGAGGTTGAAGGTGGAAATTGGATTTCACCAAAGGAAGCATATCTTTATGACATGGAGCATTTTGGAAATAATAAACTTGCTGCTGTTCTTGTTCAGGTTGGAATGCCTATTGTGGCTCTGCCTAGTGATTTGTTCAATATGATCTTGAACTGTGATGCATCTAGCGATACAAAAGTAGTTACTCCTGATTCAGTGCGTCACCATTTGAGAGGCTACAGTTTTATAAGTACAATGGACAGATCCCAAAAGCTCATGCTGTTGGAATATTGCCTCGATGACTTGATTGACACAGAGGTAGGTAATACCGCTTCTTACCTGCCTTTGCTTCCACTGGCAAATGGTGATTTTGGAACGTTGTCAAGATGCTCGGAAGGGATCACATATTTTATTTGCAGTGAGCTGGAATATATGCTTCTTGAGAAAATCTCGAATAGACTGATAGATAGGGGGATTCCAAGCAACCTATTCGGCAGATTAACAGCTATCGCTAATGCCTCAGGGGCAAATATTGCAGTTTTCAGTGTTGATGAGTTTGTTAAATTATTTTCTGAACTTGTACCTGCTGAATGGAAATACAAAATGAGAGTTCCATGGGATCCAACTTCCAGCATAGCTATTCCCAAGTCGGCATGGTTTCGACTTTTTTGGATGTATCTTCAGGAGCAATGCCAAGAGCTGTCTCTTTTTGGTGAATGGCCGATACTTCCATCCCTCACCGGACATTTATATAGGCCTAGCAGGCAAAATAAATTGCTGAATTCTGAAAAGTTGTCGGAGGAAATGCAACGTATCCTTGTTAAGATAGGATGCAATGTTCTGAACCACAACCATTGCACAAAACATCCTGATTTGATTGCTTACTTGCACAATGCAGATAGTGCTGGCATTTTGGATTCAATTTTCGATGTTTCTTCTGATGGTAGTATTAATGACCTTCTTCAGTGTCTTGAGTCAAGTGAAAGAGATGAGCTCCGTTGTTTCCTTCTGAACCCTGCATGGTTTGTTGGGAAACAAATGGATGATTCTCACATACAGAACAGCAAGTGGCTCCCAATTTATAAAGTTTATGATGGTGAGTCTGCCAGTGAATTCAAGTATTCAGATTTAGTAAATCCTCGTAAATTCTTGCCTCCACTTGATTGTCCAGAGTGCTTGCTTTGTGATGAGTTTGTTGGTGATTTGTCTCAGACTGAGGAGGAGTTGCTAAGGAGATATTATGGTGTTGAACGAATGAGGAAGACACGGTTTTATAACATGCATGTATTGAATAGAATAAAACAGTTGAAAGGTGATGTTCGTGATAAAGTCATGCTTTCACTCCTTCATGAGCTGCCACAATTATGTGTGGAGGATACCTCCTTCAAAGAAAGCTTGAAAAATTCAGAATTTGTCCCCACAATTAATGGCTCTCTGCGTAGCCCTGCTGTGTTATACGATCCGAGAAATGAGGAACTGTGTGCTTTACTTGATGACTGTGATAGTTTCCCATCTGGTGCTTTCCAGGAGCCAGATGTCTTAGATATGTTACGTGGTTTGGGTCTGAAGACTACTGTGTCTATTGATGCAGTTGTCCAAAGTGCCCGGCGCATAGAGCAGTTTATGCACGAAGATCCAAAAAAAGCTCATTCAAGAGGGAAGGTGCTTCTCTCCTATATGGAAGTTAATGCATTGAAGTGGCTGCCTGATCCTGCGGAAGATGATCGGAGGACAGTGAATAGAATGTTCCTGAGAGCTGCAAATGCATTTAAATCTCGCCATTTCAAATCAGACTTAGAAAAGTTCTGGAATGATCTCAGACTAATTTCGTGGTGTCCGGTGATTATGTCTCCTCCTCACTCGACATTACCATGGCCCACAGTGTCGTCGGTGGTTGCTCCTCCAAAACTGGTAAGGCCCTACTCAGATCTGTGGCTTGTCTCTGCAAGCATGCGCATATTGGATGGGGAATGTTCATCTTCAACTTTATCCTATCAACTTGGTTGGTCTACACCTCCTGGGGGAAGCGTAATTGCTGCCCAGCTGCTTGAGCTTGGTAAAAATAATGAGATCGTCTCTGATCCCTTTCTCCGACAAGAACTAGCTTTAGCAATGCCGAGGATATATGCCATCTTAATGGCCTTGCTTGGTACAGATGAGATTGAAATTGTAAAGGCTGTTTTAGAAGGCTGTCGGTGGATATGGGTGGGAGATGGATTTGCTACCTCGAATGAGGTTGTTCTCAATGGTCCTCTTCATTTGGCTCCTTACATCCGTGTCATACCCATTGATTTAGCTGCATTCAGTGACTTGTTTGTGGAGCTAGGTATCCGGGAATATTTGCGAGCATCTGACTATGCTGATATATTGAAAAGAATTGCTACTAAGAAGGGTACTGTACCTCTAGATACACGTGAAATTACCGCTGCGACATTTATTGCTCAGCACCTCGCTGAAGCTCACTTTTCTGAAGATCAGACTGTGATATATCTTCCAGATGTATCAGGCAGACTACATAATGCAAAAGATTTAGTGTACAATGATGCTCCTTGGCTGCTTGAAGGTTCTGATAACTTATTTGCCAATGGAACTGTAGCCTTGGGTGCTAAGCAAGCTGTTCATAAGTTTGTTCATGGCAACATTTCTCATGATGTTGCTGAGAAGCTTGGTGTGCGTTCCTTTCGAAGGATTTTACTTGCAGAGAGTGCTGATTCAATGAATTTGAGTTTGTCTGGAGCTGCAGAAGCATTTGGACAGCATGAAGCCCTGACAACCAGACTTAAGCACATACTTGAAATGTACGCAGATGGGCCTGGAGTTCTCTTTGAACTGGTGCAAAATGCTGAGGATGCAGGTGCTTCCAATGTGAGCTTTTTGTTGGATAAAACGCAATACGGGACTTCATCTCTACTTTCTCCTGAGATGGGTGATTGGCAGGGCCCAGCTTTGTATTGTTTCAATGATTCGATTTTCAGCTCTCAAGACCTTTATGCTATTTCTCGCATAGGCCAGGAAAGTAAACTTGAGAAGCCATTTGCAATTGGAAGATTTGGTCTTGGATTCAATAGTGTTTATCACTTCACGGATGTTCCAACGTTTGTTTCAGGGGAGAATATTGTCATGTTTGATCCTCATGCATGCAATTTGCCTGGAATTTCTCCCTCTCATCCTGGCCTGCGGATCAATTTCGTGGGCAGAAAAATTTTAGAACAATTTCCTGACCAGTTTTCTCCATTTTTACACTTTGGGTGTGATCTGCAAAATCCATTTTCTGGCACTCTCTTCCGTTTTGCCCTTAGAAGTGCAAATGCTGCATCAAGAAGCCAAATAAAGAAAGATGTATATGCACCTGCTGATGTACTATCACTATTTTCATCATTTACTGAGGCTGTTTGTGCCACTCTGCTATTCATGCGGAATGTCAAAAGTATATCTATTTTTGTCAAAGAAGAGGCCAATAGTGAACTGCAATTACTACACTGTGTTCGTAAGAACAGTGTTGGTGAGCCTGAAGTTGAAAGAAATCCGTTCCACCACGTGTTTAGCTCCATGTATTCATCTCACCAAGATAAATTAAACAAGAATCAATTTCTAAACAAGTTGAGCAAGCACACGGATTTGGAGGTTCCATGGAGGTCTCAAAAGCTGTTGGTGTCTGAAGAGAACCCATTTGGTTGTAAATCATGCTTATGGTTGATTACTGAGTGCTTAGGAAGTATTCAGAACAAGAAAAAATTTGCATCCTTCGACAAGAACTCGTACAAATTTATTCCCTGGGCCTGTGTAGCCACACCTATTAATTCTGTGGAGAATGAGAAAGAAACAGGTGGGATTGAGGAAGTTGTGGAAGGATCCAATCTCAATAATGCCGTCATTTTGCAGGGTCCTCCACTCTCTAGTTCAACCACAGCTAATTTTGAGGGTCGTGCATTTTGCTTTCTACCACTTCCAATTAGTACTGGTTTGCCAATTCACATAAACGCTTATTTTGAGCTGTCATCAAATCGCAGGGATATATGGTTTGGTGATGATATGGCAGGCGGAGGTAAAATTCGTTCAGATTGGAATCTGTATCTCCTTGAAAATGTTGTTGCCCCAGCTTACGGTCACCTTCTTGAGACACTGGCCTTGGAATATGGCCCAAGTGATTTATTCTTTTCCTTGTGGCCTACATCAGGGAGTTTTGAACCTTGGACCTCGCTGATACAGAAACTGTACCTATTTGTCTCCGATTGTGGTCTTCGTGTGTTGTACACAAAACTGCGAGGGGGTCACTGGATTTCAACCAAACAAGCAATTTTTCCGGATCATAGTTTTGATAAAGCTTCAGAACTTGTAGAAGCATTATCTGATGCTGGCTTACCTCTAGCTGTTGTTCCGGAGGCAATTGTTCGTAAGTTTGTGGAAACTTGCCCGTCACTACATTTTCTCACTCCTCAGTTGCTGCGAACTCTATTGATTCGAAAAAGACGTGACTTTAAAGATAGGAATGCAATGATCGTAGCACTTGAGTACTGTTTGCTCGATCTAAGAAGTACGGTTGTACCAGAAAGTTTCTATGGATTGCCGTTGGTGCCACTTTCAGGTGATGCATTTGCAAAGTTGGAGAAAAGAGGATCAGGTGAGCATATTTATGTTACCCAGGGGGATGGATACAACCTTCTTAAGGATTCTATCCCACATCAATTGGTAGACGGCAGGATTTCTGATCATCTCCATCAAAAGTTTTGTTCTCTTGCTGAACTTGAAGTTTTTAACATATCTATTCTGACATGCCAACTGCTTGAAAAGCTCTTTCTGAGATTACTTCCTGGAGAATGGCATTTTGCTAAGAGGGTGACTTGGCTTCCGGATAACCAAAGCCATCCCAATGTTGAATGGGTAAGACTTCTATGGAGCTACCTTAGATCATCTTGTGAAGATCTTTCTTTGTTTTGTAACTGGCCTATCTTGCCAGTTGAAAATAATCTTCTCATCCAGCTTACTGAGAATTCTAATGTGATCAGAGATGGTGGGTTGAGTGAAAATATGGGCTCCTTATTGCAGAAAGTAGGATGCTTGATCTTGAGACGTGACATCTTGATTGAACATCCACAGTTAAACAATTATGTGCAGCCTTCAACTGCAATTGGAATTTTAAATGCATTACTGGCAGTCAGCGGTAATATAGATGGTATTGAGAGGTTATTTGATGATGTTACAGAAGGGAGCCTGCATGAATTTAGGAGTTTTATTCTCCAATCCAAATGGTTTGCTGATAATTCATTGAACAGTACACATGTTAATATAATCAGGCAAATTCCAATGTTTGAGTCATTTAAGAGTAGACGTCTTGTGTCTTTAGGTAGTTCTCTAAAGTGGCTTAAACCAGAAACCATAAGCCATGATCTCGTGAATGATGACTTTGTGAGAGTAAGCTCTGATAAAGAAAAATTAATACTGAAGAAATTTTTAGGGATGGAAGAGCCGTCAAGGGTAGACTTTTACAAAGACTATGTACTTTCTTGCATGGCAGAATTCATTTCCCAGGAAGGTTTTGTCTCAGGCATTTTGCATGATGTTAAGTCACTGATAGATGAAGATAATGCTTGCAAATCAGTGTTCTCTCAGATACCTTTTGTTGAGGCATCCGATGGAGCTTGGAAAGAACCATTCAGGTACATCTCCTATTTATCAGGGTCACAAAATATCGCTATCCATTTGTAACACAATATGCAGATTGTTAGTGTTCATGCCTGCAATACACAGTTTTGACATTTTAAATAGTAAACTGAGAATCTATTCTTGAATTCTTGCATGGGGCGCGTAATGGTAGATTGTGCATCTGCCTGTGAGGCCCGATTCATGAATAATTTAACCTCCATTGTTGTTCACAGAAGTTTCGGATAAGGTTTTTATTCTTGTGTGGCTTTTGAAATGAACGGGGTAATTATTTGTGAATGTGGCTGGGACAAGGTCTCCCATGAATGTAGCTCTTTTATACTTTGAGAACTTACAGAGAATTGTTTTAGAAAATGTGGGAATAATGGAACTATTTACACCGCTGCAGTATGAAATGGTTCTGAAAATCTGGATAGATCTAACCCTCGAGTTTCTGACCTTCCTAATAAATAGTATATATTTTCACATTTAATGGAATAGACGTGTCAATTTTTTATTTACTGTCTGTTGTCAGGCAGGGCGGAAGCTGGCTGACTGTAGAAACCCCTAGTAGTATTATAACTTCTATCTACATTATGGCAGGTTTTATGATCCTCATGTTCCAGAACTGAAAGTGTTTCTCCATGAAGAATCCTTCTTCCCTTCTCAGAGATTTTCTCACCCTGAAGCTTTAGATACTCTAGTCACCCTTGGGCTAAGGCAAACCTTGGGGTTTACTGGTTTACTGGACTGTGCTAGGTCAATTTCGATGTTGCATGCAGCAAGAGATCCGAGAGCAGTACTACTCTCAAGGAGGCTGCTATTTTGTTTAAATGCAGTAGCTAACAAGTTGTCAGACATGGAAGGAAGAGCACGCTCTGCAGATATTACTGAATTTCAAGAGAATACATTTTCTGGAGAAGAGGAGTTGCCTACCTATGGTTCTGAGAACATTTTTCCAGACTCTTTTGATGTTCATTTATTTGTTAGTAACTTAGCCGAAGATATGAGCATGGATGATTTTTGGTCAGATCTGCAGGCCATCGACTGGTGTCCTGTATATTCTGACCCACCAGTTGAGGGGCTGCCATGGTTAACCTCTGACCATAAAGTTGCTGCTCCTCTCAGGGTCAGGCCCCTGTCTCAAATGTGGACTATTTCCTCGGAATTGCATATATTAGATGGTGAATGTTCCGAGTATCTTCAGCATAAGCTTGGTTGGATGGAGCCGCCAGACACAAAAACTTTGTGTGCTCAGTTAGTTGGGTTATCTAAGAGTTATAGTCAGATCAAGTTACACCATAACACAGAACTGCAAGAACAAATATTAATGATCTACTCGCAATTACAGAAGTATATTATTAATGCTGATGATCAAGCCTTTCTTAAAGCTACATTGGTTGGTGTTAATTGGGTTTGGATTGGAGATGAGTTTGTGGAGCCAAATGTGCTTGCATTTGATTCACCCGTTAAATTCAGTCCCTACATGTATGTGGTACCGTCTGAGTTATCCGTGTTCCAGGATTTGCTCTTGGCATTAGGTGTTAGGCGTAGTTTTGATGTTTTTGACTATATTCATGTTTTGAGACGATTACAAAGCGATGTGAGAGGAAGTCTGTCAACTGATCAGTTGAATTTTGTCCAATGTGTTCTGGAAACCATAGCAGATAACTACTCAGATGGGTCGGTACTTGAGGTTACTGATACACTTCTTGTTCCAGATTACACCGGAGTGCTCGTAAGTGCAAGGGATCTTGTATATAATGATGCACCATGGATGGAGTACACCCCCCTTGTTGGTAAACGCTTTGTGCATTCTTCTATCAGCTACGAATTGTCCAACAGACTGGGTATTCAACCACTTCGATCCCTTTCCTTGGTCAGCAAAGAATTGACGAAAGACCTGCCCTGTATGGACCATAATAAAATACGTGAACTGCTGGAATCATACGGGGACTACGAATTTCTTCTCTTTGATTTGCTTGAATTGGCAGATTGCTGCAAATCCAGAAAGCTTCATCTGATCTATGATAAGAGAGAGCATCCACAACAGTCTTTGTTGCAGCACAACCTTGGTAATTGAATATGTCTTTGCGATTTACTATCCACTACTTAATTCTTTAAGATCAGTGGTCTCTGTCTCTTACAACATTGATCCCCCCCCCCCCCCCCCCCCCCCCACCACCCCACCCCCACAAAGAAAAGAATAAAAACGAAGAAAGTCGTGAGGCATGTTGGATTTGAACTCACCCGTTCTGGACACCTGTTGTCTTTCAATCATTTGTGATCTCTATAATTTTAAGGATACTTTATGTAAAACTTCTTCTGAAGAATTGATTGATGACCCAATCTGTGCAGCTGAATATCAGGGGCCTGGCCTGGTGGCAGTGCTGGAAGGTGCCAGCTTAAGTGGAGATGAATTAGCTAGTCTCCAATTTCTTCCACCATGGAGCCTACGAGGTGATACTCTCAACTATGGCTTAGGATTGCTGAGCTGTTTCTCCATAAGTGACCTGCTATCAGTTGTATCCGATGGTTGCTTGTACATTTTCGATCCTCGGGGTGTAGCAATTGCGTCGCCATCATCTCGCTCACCTGCTGCCAAAGTTTTCCCTCTGAGAGGTAAGCTTTTTGTCTTTTCTTGGGATGCACCTGCTGAGTTCAGACATTTAATATGATCAATCATGTCGCTAACAAACATGGTGTTTACCCAACAGTTCTCTTATAAAAAGGTTGCTTATTTAGAAGTTTGATTGCCAGTTTGTTCAGATCAATTTTCTTGGATGGAAAGTGTAGATTTGTAGCTGTCATGTTGCTGTCCTACTTTCATGTTGGTGGAAAATTGTAATAATTTAGATTCTTGTCAATATCTGATTGATTTTGTAATGCTAGTTGGCTTGGCTTGTGCCAATGATATTTACAACCAGGAATTCGGGGGTACACATAGTTGTGGTGGAAGTAACTGCAGAGAGCAGGAGTATATGGTCTTGTTAGTTTATTACAGTTCCCATAGTCATTGTTGCATGTCATGTCTACTTGGTTATCAGTTTTAGCTTTCAGTGCCTCGTCCTTCTGCAGATTTCCGTGGTCCTGGCACTTTACATTGCAGTGAACAGGACTTTCACTTTGATACAGGATGCCTGTTACTGTTAGGCTCTGGAAATTGAGTCGGATTGTATTTGTTTAATATCAAGAATGTTTATGTCATTACCCCCCTAGTTGGGATTTTTGGTATCCACAAAGCTTAGTATTACAACTGTCCAAGCATGATGACCTGTTAGGTTCTCTACTAACTGCAGTAATAATATATCTTAGATACATCAAGTTATGCGAGTCGTTTTACTAATCGTTTTGCCGTCAGCCTACTATAATAGTTTTTTTGCTTTTCAAAGAGCTTTGAACTTTTAGCATTATGGAAAGATATATATTTGACCTTTCTCCTGTCCTTGAAGAAGATAGGCTATTGGTGTAGTCAATTTCAAATATCTTGCTATCGTATAGCCCATTTAATTGATAAGAATACAGAACTAATACATTCCTTAATTTCAGGTACAAAACTCAGAGAGCGATTTCGTGATCAGTTCAGCCCAATGCTGCTTGATGAAAAAATGCCATGGTCATCGAATGATTTCACGGTTATACGCATGCCTCTTTCAGCAAAATGCGTAGAGGTTGGAACCGACAATAACGGCGTGACAAAGATGGCGTTGATATTCAACAAGTTCATGGAACAAGCATCCAAAGTGATTTTATACATGAAGTCAGTTTTGCAGGTGAGTGCGGTTCCAAAAATTCTATTTGATTATATACCGAGTCGGAGAAATCATATGGAGTTCACAGGCTTATTATTGATTGCTGGAATTACTTCTATATGATTTTTTTTGTCTAGTTAACTTATCTAGAGACGGACCTATGTTCTCATGAAAATCATCAATGTTATTAATTAAAACATCTATGTTGTACACAATGATGTTTTTTTTTTTTAATATGAAAAGACATCAATGTTAGCAACATAAACGTTTTAATTGATAACATCGATGATTTTCTTGATATCACAGGTCGATTCTAGATAAGTTATTTAGAGACCGTATCTCTAGAGAGACTGTGTTTTTACAATATAATTTTGTAACATTTCAATTCAAATAAGTAAATAACAAAAAATATGTTCCGGGGGTGATTTGTTCACAAGCATCTTCGAGTTAGATATTGGGGTCCTTACCTGCAATTCCTGGAATAAAACATTTTTATGTAAGACCTAGTTTAAATGCACATTTGCACAAGGGTGTTTGGATGGGGATTTGAATATCCCCCATTTGACTCGATGAACAGTGATTTGGCCTAAAATACACTTAAAATACCCCACTCAAATGTCCATCCAAACACAATTTTCACCAAAATCCATCCAAATGCCCACTCAAATGTCCATCCAAACAGCCACTTAGTACTTGGCAATTGGCATCTTGTTTTTTTCCTACCCCAATATAAAGTAAATTGTGAATTGGATCCATGGCATGTGACTCATACATGTTTGAATTTTCAATATCTTAATATGTGAGTGCTTCCTTCTGATATTTACTATGTTGCTGTGATGTTGTTGATTGAAATCCCTTAGATAGTGTTTGTGTATCATCGTTGTTTCTCCTCCAATCACAATCTTGATTTTACGTCCCTTGTGTATGCACTTTCAACAAAAGAAGGAAAAATGACTCTTGGAGCTTAGCCTAGCTTATCATGTAAAGGGCAAATTTTTTTTTTTGGTGTACACAATGAGACAGTTCCATTTTTAATACGGTAGAACGGCCTTGTCTAATTTCAATACACTACAACAATCACCCTCGTAATTTATGCACTCCGGTCAATTTTCCGGTTAAATTGATGATGTGGCAGCCGGAGTTCTGATTTCCCCCCCAAAATACGTATATTGACCGTATTTGAGCGATTTTTGACCAAAAAAAGAAAAGAAAAATACATTACGAGGACACAGTGTCGCAATTTCTTTAAGTTCAAACAAAATAAATTAAAGAAAACATAAATTGAGTTTATAAATTTAAAATAAATTATATAAATTATTACCAAAATTTTATATATAT
>JAYMSP010003235.1:0-20549 GCA_036897095.1 Plantago elongata
CGCAAAAGCTCAGCTGCGATCGATCGAGAGGCGAGGCGGCTTGCGAGTGCGAATTGTGATAGCGAAGAGGGAGGAAGGACGTAGTTATGGGAACTGATCGAGTTGAATTCGAGTAGAAGTAGGAGTTATGGTAGAGTTTGAGTCCCGATAATAATGAAGAAGATGAGTTTGGATGAGGAGAAGAGGATAGTTACATATTCAGATGATTTCATGAAAATTAGTGGTTCTGAAACAAATTTTCGGTTCGGCCCACCAAATACTAATTGGGATGGAATGTAATGTTTAATCAGGGCCAATCTAGCCCAATCCACTCAAGCTATTGGGCATTTCGTTGTTTAGGGGCCGGTATGAGATAGATATATTAATAAAATGCATTAGGCGTCATTTTACAAGCCAATTTCACCAAAGACCTAACTTCAAATTGATTCGCTCTTCCTTCTGATAAAAATGAAACATTTCACCGTGTTTTATATCAATCCCAATAGAATTGAAACATATTCAGTTCGACATTTGAGAGCCATATAACAACTCTTTTTTAATCAATTTTACTTACGTGTACAACTTCACAATACAACTCTTTTTAATAAGTAACAACACATTGTGTACTTTCTATTCAATTAATATATTAAATTTATTCTTAACCACATATTTTTATAGAATAATATATTTTTTTTAAAAATGTATAAAATTAAATTGTTTCATTCTTATCGATGGAGTAAGTATATAATTATTTAACAATAATTTGAAAAGTTCATTGAACAAGTTACTTAAAAAAAAGATTAATGATCAACTATAGTCACTTCTCAAACCCATTGTATGGAGCCACAATAGAAAGTGAAATATAAGATATGAGTACTAAGTATATTACATAGAATAGATGACAATTTTGTGGCTCAATTCAATCTTAGCCACTATTTCAATATTCTCAACACACATAACAAAATATGAAACCTAACTTTCTAAATATAGCATCTATTATTATATATGTATATATGGGGCTTAAGCGGGTGTAAACCGAACCAGCCACCTCTGCAAACCTAATCAACCACCCATATTTTCAAATTATCAATTTTGGCTCTCTCACTCTTAGATATAAGAGAACCAAACAATATTCTTAGAGATTATATATTCTTATGGATTTCTAAAATTGGCTTCCAGAAAATGTTTGTCCAAACTGCCAGTTGCTAGGTGCAACATTGTAGCTAGTGACGGTCCTGCCATCGCTAGTCGTGACCTGGAACGAGAGGCTTTGCCCGTTGAGGTACGAATTGCTCTGCCAATTCTGGCCCCAATTTCTCGACAGGGATTGCCATCCTGTTTTCGATCCCTTCATCTGTACAGAGTGGACATCCCCTGCGCCCGCGACATTGGTGACGAGGACCAAGTTGAAGTAAGAGTGTCCGTTGATTGTGAACCTTATTCCTCCCTTCTTTACACATGATACCCTGCCATAATTTAAAAATATCACGTAAATATCGTTCTTTCTTAAGAGAGTGACATTGACAAGTGTAAAAGTACAACATATATATTCACCTCCGGAATGAGACTGGTACAATGCCAGCTCTGTACTGAGCGATTTGTTGGAAGGCAGGTTGAGCCATGTCGAAATGTTGGCGAGGGGGATTGCACCATCCTCCGTTGTCGTTAGGCAATGACGGGTTAGGAGGGCAGAAATTGGTAGCAGTGACCGTGATAACACCGTGCAAGCATGATCTGTCGCCTGCGCATGTTAGTTGGTAGCACGACCCGCAACTCAACCCGTTGTTGAACAGGGCTGTGCTTAGTGCTGCAGTGTTTGTACCATACCCTGTGCTATACAAGTTGCCATACCCACAAGCACCACCTGCAGCATCAATAGGCCAAACAAGAAAAACGTTATTTTGAAGCCAATATTACCATTTGCAGCTACTTGAGTTAAGATGTGACTAATCCTCGAAATTATTGGGCTAATGTCTATTTCATATATTGTGAAGAAATGGAAACTTATGTGGTCCCTTAAGATAAAAGATATAAAGTAAAATTAGAGATGCATATATATATTATATGTTTGCTCCTTGACTATTAATGATTCAAAATTTTAAAATTTTAAATGCTATTTTATAGTAGTTGTGTCATGTTTACTAACCCATCGTGCCAGATGCATCACCGCCACCGTAAAATGTAGCATGGGCACTTTGCCATCCGCCATCCCCATAAGTACCGCGTAGGCAAAACCCGAAAAGTGAGAGCAATGCCAGAGAGACGATGGAAGAAAATGCCATTGAGTGAGAAGCTTGTAGGAATTCTAAGTGTTGAGACTTGAGAGGTAGCTTGGTACAATATTTGGAGTGTAAAGAGGGTTATTTATATAGAGAAGGTAGTACTAAAAAGCAAAACAGAGTTGAAAGTGACAAGTTAACTGCATTCAAGTACTTCTCTAATTTAATTTGGGATGATATCATATTAGCGTTAAATGTTTGGTCCAGTCATAAATAAACATGTCATCTACAGAATTTGATCTCGATCGATTCGTTGTCAGATCATTACAGTTCACCATCGGATTAAACGTCATTGATGTAATTGCGTGTAACCGATATAAATGAAATATGTTACTGAAAATGTCTAAGTAAACATTTTTTTTGTTTTTTGCAAGTGACGAAAAATATTTTCAAAAACAGTGACCGAATTTCATGATGCATTTGTTTCAAGTTGAACAAAAATATACCCAACTGCTAATCTAATTAGACCCTACATGCACATGCTTTCTTCAACGGTTTTCTCGATTTTCTTCATTCCTAAATCCTAATCCTTATCTGCTTCTTTGAAAATAGCATTCCTCATTTCTGATCCATAACCCATATTTAGGATCGGTTTGCCTAGGTGTTCGATCATTACCTCTTGGCCGGTTTAAAAATAGTGTCAAATGGACGAGTTTGGAATTCGTAAAACGAGTGTTATTTAACAAGTATTTCGATAAAAGTGAAATAATTCGTTATAATTCTTTTCCGGGTATCCGTCTTAAGAAGCTTACAAACGGAGAGGGTGTAATGGAGAATTTATTTGTAGAGTGATATGCCAGAAATTGCGCTAATTAGGCAGGTATGTATGTAGGAGACTTGCAATTTTGGCTAGTAGTATATTTGACACTTTGCTTGTGACATTTTTTAATTAATGATCTTTGGTTGAATTTGAAAGCCATTATTATGTGCTTACAATCATAATATGGAGTATATGGAGTATAGACGAATTAATTAATAAGCTAGTGGAAAATGTGAAAGTCCAAAGTCAAATTAATAGGTGTGTTAATTTCTCCAAGTCGGTAATTAAGTACATGCTGCCCGAAATTTTCAAGTTGGATGTACGAAAGATTGGCCTTGATTGCTGGAAGACTATTTTCCACTCACAGTAAAGGAAACTAAGGATATGGCGAATTTATGAATACATTCTAGCTAGTCGTAATTTAGAAATAGATTATAAAGACAACAGGATAGGAAAAGAAAACACACAAAACGGGCAAACGTAGATATTGCACGAGTCAAACGTATAGGAGCTGTTTGACATGGAATTTAAATCGGTTCATTTAACTCGATAAATATTGATTTGGCCTAAAATACACTTCAAATATTCCATTTCAACTCTATTCCAAATACAATTTCATCAAAATTCATCTAAATGTCCATTCAAATTTTATACCAATAAATCACATAATATCTTGTAAGAAAGAGTTATAAACATTCGAACAGACTAATTTATGTTACAATATACGTACAAAATTTAGTGAAGTTATTTGACCGCGCTGGATCTTTGAATATGTTAGTTGTCACTATCTATATACCTTCGATTATGTTTGACAAAACTAGCCAGATCTTACCACATGGTTGGAGATAATAAGGTAAATGATATGGTTGTTTTCTATCACAGATATAAAAAGATGTAAGTTTGAATTCAGTTAATGTAAAAAAATAACACGAAAAATAATATAATTCATCAATTGTGAAGAAATAACCCAACAGAAAGTGTCAACTAGGTAATTGCAACAGACAATACAGTTATCACAAAATAAGCTCCAAAATGTATATATGACTTTTTCTTTAATTTTCTACTTGGCCATTGCCCATTTTTAAATACGTAAACATCATGCATAATAATACGGATCTTTAGATTTGGTGCCTGTCATTCATATAGTTTGGACAAAGCAAATTCAAATAAATTAAAATTTGATGATGTGGATATAATTAAACGTATTTGTCGCATTAAAGATTATCATAAGATTTAAGAAGACTTGGGGAAAATAGTATGGTAGTAAAATAGTTTTGTGATTTGAGCGATGTCAGTGGACCATAAATTAAGGCGACATTACTAATCTGAAAATCTAATACGTGACTCACACCGATTTTATTGATAACGACTATATAATCTTTGCCGGCAAAATTAACTAACATGTTTTACTATATACTATGTGCACTTAGTAATATCACATTATTCATTCACGATTATTATAATGTTAACTTCACTATGATAGAGTGTAGAGAAACTTTTCTAAGAATCCGAACCATCATGAAAAGTACAAAAAAAAAAAATTCAATCGTACAAATAATATACAATAATACACAATTTGTAAATATCTAAAAACACATAATTGACACATAAAATTGCATAATTAATATATAATATTATAATAATACACAATTTGTAAATATATAAAAACACAGAATTGACACATAAAATTGCACAATTAATATATAATATTATAAGATTTTCAAGACTATCATAAAAATTTAAACTTTTATAAATTTTTAATAGAATTTAGTATATGTTTATTATTTAACTCCACACTTCTAAGTTTCAACAATACCAAGAAAAAATCATTTTTCTTTTACCGCATAAATATTTGAAACTTGCACTCGTTCAACACATCCTTTTCAAGTAGTCATTGATCCCTTTTTTTTTCTTATTAAATAGTTAAAGTTAATTCAAACCCCACATCTATTAATTAGAGGGGAACGAATTTTTAAATAAGTTGCACTTTATTATTATTAATTGTAACTAAGATAATTAAGAGGTTAATTGATATGCGATTTGAATTGGCAACAATCAATTTAAATTAATATTTTGTGATATAAAAATATCAATTTAAAGTTATTGTTGCCGATTAAAATCGCGTTTAAAGTAATCAAGATGTAAATTTGTTTTTGTTGACCGTAGTGATCCAGCTAGTCACTTTCATGACTAGGTGAAAATATTTCAGATCATTTGTTCAGATCATTTGCAAAAGCAATCTCCCAATGTAGTATATATCGATTAACAAGTTTGAGTCGAGAATAATTCATGGTATGGAGCTCGATTACGGTTGTAACTGTAATTAATTCTTACTTTAACGTTTATAAAAATAATAAAATGAATTAGTCATATAAACTTGTAGTGTTTAAATTCAATTCATTTAGTTCTAACTTTAATCGAACTCAGACTTAATTAATTTTTCAGAAATAACATACATATAAAAAGTACATATTGAATCGAGTATACCAGGCTTAATCAAGCATTTTCGAATCATGATTACTTACTTGATGTGACGAAGTAAAATGAGTTACTAATATATTTAGAGCTCACCTTATACACTTTATCAAACGAGTTGAGCCGCTCGAACAATCGCTCAGTTTATATGCGTATAAGAAAAGACAAAACAGAAGCGAATATTTGAAAGATTTGGCGTTTGGGTTTAGGCTAAAGCACGTAATTGCAATGAAGGAAGTGATACATAATGAGCCAAGACTAAGACATAATCCTGTAAATTGGATGCTTCTCGACATAACTAAAGTCTATTGAGACCGTCATTCCCCATTGTTAATTACACGTGTGCGCTCACTAAATTTCCCAACATTGATTAATCGAATTTGATATAATTGTCGTTACGTTGATCAAATGACAGTATTTTAATTCTGATTAATGTCAACATTAACATCATATAAATAAATTAATTAATGCATATAGTTTGCTTACGGTTTTGTATTTTGTTAAATGTCCCTACCATGTTACCAGAACATGCAATTCCCGAGAATTATGGTCTAAATTACGTCGCGTGCGTCATTAACTTCATTTTATTTATTTCTCACTTTTTGGAAATTCAGCCTTCCAAATAGTTTTCACAAAATGTGTAACTGGACAACTTTATAACGATAATCGTATCAATAAAGTGTATATTCTTATCTAACATTTATTTTGAGCAATCTAAAAATTAATGTCGTATATTAAAGTTTGACGGTTTGAGTTAGGATAAGGTGTAAATATATGGGTTAATAATGTACCGGTACCTTATTCTAAACACCTTCCTAAACATCAATTATAATTTGATTTCTATCTTTGCTGAAAATACACCAGACAAACGATAAACTTAGCGAGTTTGTATTCCATCTATTTAGATGAATAATGCAGCTGCAAACCTATAAAGAAAGAAGCTTAAATAGGTCAATACCTGAATTAGTTAACCAACCCAATATAATCCGCTAATAAATCTTTAGGTTATAATCCCTTATCCTATCTCAATGGATATTATTTCACGATAAATAATTACTTTCATATTAACTCATGTTGATTTGGTGAGTTATTTTATATTCGTTCAAATATTTACAATTTCCATTGTATTGTGTTAATAACTGATTTTACAAGTTGTACATGGAGACTACTACTTGAGTAAAATAACACGAAACAAAACATTTAAAAGTGTCTGTAATTTGTAGAGATTAGAAAACATGATTTCGAGTTAAATTGTGCTCATTTAAAGAAGATCTCGAGTTCATTCAGGTCATTAAGTGTCGAAAAATTGATATAAAGGTTATTCCTTTGTAATGTTCAATATTAATTAGACGAATTATTTGTGTGGTCGTGTATTGCGGATACTATGAAGAATAGTGATTGAAGTATGTAAGTTGTAGTGTAGGAGAGGAGATATGACAATAGAGTGTGTACCACTACAAAATGTGATATGTTCAGAGGTTGCTATCACTTGGTATAGTTATTATTAGCACTAATGTGATTATAGAAAGAAAAATTGTGGTGGTCCAACTCCGACATATTTTCCAAGATAACAATTTTATGATCGACGATTTAGAAAAAGAAAAGCCCAAAATTTCCTTAACTTGTGCTTTTGGTTCATACGAAATTCCAAAGAACTAACTGTTGATCAAGAAAACAATCCACAGATGCTTTTTCCGGTTCTCTGCATTTCTTTAGACAAAACTTCCAATTGCAGGTCAAGTGGTTCAAGATTCTAAGTGAGTGGAGACGAAATTATAAAAAGTATTGGGAAAAAACTTCTATCAAGTGTAAAGTTGGTTTCTACTTGTTAAAATAATTAGTGAATATTAGATAACTCAAGCACCAATGGAACCAGTTTAAAGTTGACTTACTTCATATCAGTCTGCCACTTACATTGAACAGAACTCCAACTTGAAATAGCACTTGTCATGTAAATAAACTATGGGAGATGTATAGTGTTGTTACATGAGCCGGCCTCATGAGAGTTAAATTCGATGATGAGCTAAATTTGTTCAGGTCTAGTTCGAACCTCTTCATGAGTACATTTTACTTATTGAGTTTAATAAGACTCGTTCAAAAAACTCGATTCCATATTATATATTCTCATATTGGCATGTATACTTGCCCAACAAGCTCAACTATAACTCTAATCAATGAGCTGAAATCAAACTTACAATTATGTCAAGTTTAAATTCGATGATGAGCTCGTTTTGTTAACAAGTCAAATGAAATTTGACTACATTTACATATCGAGTCAAGTTAGACTGAGGAAAAAGTATCCTTCAAAATACACTGAGGAAAAAGTAATTTGGAACTTATCCAAATGTTGCTATTCAAAAGGACGAAAGGTAGTGACCTTTGAAATAGTGGCTGTCCAATAGTCCCAGACTTTTGGCAAGAGACAACATATAGTTGCATTTCTATGACATGGACCCTAAACTTCCATCACACAAGAGGTTCATCCAAGCACTCTCAAAGCTCAAAAGTTACATAATGCTCATGTTTGGCAGCCACATGAACTCTTCAAAGGATAGATATATTCAATGATTTCAACTCAATGGGATTTGAAGGGCCCTGTATCTTGCATGTGCTCATTTGTGGCTTCTTTTGATTATTCCATTACACTTTCATGAACTAACATGGGAAGTGAATTTTGGGTCCCTTGTTATACACCAATGACATGTATGGATAGTACTTTTACACAGATAAGGTTCAGCCTGATCATACCTGAACCAGTTCTGCAAATGAATAAAACTGTGAGTTTCATATATGAGTACAATATGTACCTAAATTCGTTTAGTATGTCATGAAATATTCGAACCTCAACCCACCTGATACCCGATGTGTTAGCTTTCTTAATCAACTGATAGGAAATGAGTCTAATGAAGACCTCACTTTGGTTCGTTTTTAAACTATACAATAAAAAAATATTTATATATACCAGGTTTATTAAACTTTATGGTTCATAATACTTATGATGTATTGAGAAAATAGCATAATCCTTGTGATCGGTGACATGTCAATTTTGTCCTATGGTTAGTATATGTAACTTTCTTATTCCGAGGTTGGTTTTTTATTTACTAACTTTTTGTTAAATGTATAGAAGAGGACCATCCGTCAGGAAAGCTCAAAGCTGACACTTCTATAGAGACATGGGTGTTTCTACTGAACAAAACTACACGAATCAAACGAGTTTTTGACGTGTAGATTATGTGGAAATTTAACCTTTACATGTGGTTAGTCGGCAAAAGTTCAATTTCCATTTGTTACTTAGCTACAATGGGCATCTTCTTGTTCAACAAATAACAATTTAACATACTACTTTCCTTTAATAAATCAGAAAACTGCAGGCCCTCCATTCGGGTGTTCAAAGGATTAAATTCCACATGTAATATCCAACCAACCACGAAAGACCAGATAAGCACATCCAGTTAAACATGCTCAAATCCAACGTTGACATCGTGATAATAAGGTTGTGTTCTCTTCAACTAAAATTTACTAAACTAAACTGGACTGAAATAAAGTATAAATTATAATTAAATCGAACTGAACTGAAGTGATTTTCAGTTGAAAATAACACAACCGAAATAAGATGGATATCAGTTGGACTCAAGGTGTGCAAGGAGTTTGAATTGCCTATGCAAAACAAGTTGGAATCTTGTGAAAGTAAAAATATGCAGGAGGTTTGCTATAAGACAGCATCCAAAACTTGTGTCCTGAGGAAACAAAAGGTAAGTTCATTGCACCATTACAGTTCATTGTTTGTTTACAATTACTACAGTGGGGAGCCTTCTCCTAACAAAGATCAAAGACAAATGAATGAGCAAGTTTCCTTGTACAGAAAGAGTAGACACGACGAGTTGCATCTCACTGAAAGAATGAGAGGCTTCACCCAAAGAGTGAAACCGCTGATACCACTAAACACATGTTCAATCGAACAAACAATTGAAAGAATGATGCGATTGTCTGCTGACATGAAAACAAGGAACCTACAACACTAGTAACGATCTAGGACCCAATTAAATAGAAATAAATAAAAAATGTGAAATTACCGATAATTCGGATGTTAAACGGTCAGTCTATGAACAGTTAAACAAATTGGCTTTAGGAAAAGGAGAACTTAGAATGTACTGCTGCTTTCACTGGCAGACAGAGAAGGGCCTTCAGACTTCACAAGGTGTGAGTTCCTGTTGCTGATATCAAGACCTTGAAAACGGCCGAGAGGGTCTTGGTAGAATGAGTCTGAGAGACCCTGTGCACGATTAGCAGAATGCATAGGGTGCTGATGACTAGACATGCCAGCTGAAAGTGCGTGAAACTGGGACATCTGTACATTTTGGGAATCATTTGTGCCTGACCTGCCCATTTGAGAAAAGAAGCTGGACTGGTTATATGAAACGTTCTGCATTGCAATGTTGTATGTGTCTGATGCAGCTGACATTTCGCCAGTAGCAATTCTCAGCCTTTCAACTTCCTGCTTCAGTGCTTCATTGAGTGCTGCATTTCAGATAGAAACACATTAAGTTCTCAATGCCTGATAAGATATTTTAATAGCACAACAAAAGTAAAACAGATAGTATGTAATAGAGATGGCACTATGGGCACTAAGCATGGTAATGTCCTTCGATACACTGCCTAAGACAAACCCAAGTAGTAGTTTTAAGAAACTATGAGAAAACAATCCCAGTATATGTGTGTGGTATCATTTTGAGTTATGATAGGACGCAACATAGTTTAAAAATGGATAAGAAGCAATGTATGCAATAGTTGAGCATCGCAAGATTGCAAGACTTGTATCAAAATTAAAGCTGTTTTAAAAGCATAAATTTAGTTAATCCAGAGGAGGAACCATATAATACACAAATAAAATTACTTGTATAATACTATAATTACACTCCTTACCATCGCGCAATTGAGCTTGCTGTTCCATGGCTTGTAACCGAACTTTGAGTTCTGTATTCTCATTACCCAGCCCAGATGTATCCCTCTGAAAGAGAAAATGTCAAGAAAACACTATTAAGACAACCCGATTGAAAGAGAATGCACATATCTCAGGAGTTGCGGAAAAGTATTTGCTAACACTGCTAAGTTACTGAATGTACCTGGAACAGTGTCAACTGTGCAGAGAGAGTTGTTGCTTCAGTTTGTAGGGTTTGAACTTTTCTCTCCAGTTCAGAGATGTAGCGGGCTTTTCTCTCTTTTGAACGAGCAGCAGACTGCCGATTTGCCAATATCCTGAATTGCAAATGGAATGAATTTGATCAAGTCATGGACATACAAACCGCATTAACTGATTGCAGAATATTACTAACAGAAACCAGAAAAGCAAACATTAAGAAAGATAATAAAAAAAGAGCACTTGACAGGCCAAGGTTGACCAATAAAAGTGGAATATAAGTAATTACAGAGAACTACAATCACCAGTTCAGTCCTCAGTATATTCCTTGCTGAAGGGATACTTTAGCTAAAGTGTCAACTATGGGGAAAAGTATGGAAGTACTCAGCAAATTGTTTGTAGCCACCCACTAGTCCTTACAATTTTCTTCTAAGACATAACAACTAAACAGATAGTGCAGCAAGAAGGTCAATATCTGTAAGGATGCTTCAATGAGAATTCATGTTTCCACCGGCATTTTCATGAAGAATTCATACAGTATATGACTTGCTGTCAGTAACCTCTTTTGGACAGACTGAGAACAAAATGTACTAATATTGCCAGAACATTGTGCCGGGGACACTGCTCAGAATAACTTCCTCAAAATAGATATGATGCAGGTAGGTTGGTGATGAAATGCAGGCAGGGTGACCATAATGCTTTCGTATCACAAACAAAACATGTTGCATAATTAGAGTCTCCCATATCATAATTCATAACAGAAAATGAAACAACCGATAACATGAAGCAATCAAGAACTGTCCATGTGAAAAATCGAATAACTCTAACTAGCCTAGAAGGTGTGTTAGAATATCACTTGGATAAGGAATTAAGGACCAGTAAGAGAATAATGACTCAATTCATCTCTAGAGATTAATCTACCAACAGCATCATATGAAATGCAAAAGCCAACAACTGTAACAACCTCAAAAAACAGATCATCAATTTTGAACTAAACAAAATCGAGCACATAAAACGAACAGATTCATTCGAATTTCACATCAACATAACTTAGATGCACATCAACACGAACTACAATTCAATTTCCACAGGTCCACAACACTACTCAATACAGATCAATTCCGAAACAAAACATAATCGCACACAAAAAACGAACAAATTCATCAGAATTCCATCTCAACACAAACCACAATTCAATTCCAACTGTCACACAACACAGATCAACTCCAATTCCACCTCAATTCAAAACCAAAACAACATACAAACACATAACCCCACCATTACCTCTTAGCTCGCTTCGGATCAATAGTCCACAGCTCAGCAAGCTTATCCGGATCCATAGCCTTCTTCGCCTCAATACTACTACTACTCTCAAACAAAAAACTGGAAGTTCCATCAACCGAGCTGCTATGCCTATGCCTCGGCCTCTCCACATTGTCAGTCCCGATGCCAGATCCGTCAGCTCCGAGCTTCTCCATGTCCATGTAAGTGGAGAAGAGGTCATCCTCGGATCCAATCTCCTCGAAGCTTCCGGGGGGCGCGTCGAAGGGGTCGGAGGCCAGATCCAGGTCCTCGGGGAGGCGGAAGTTGACCTCCGAGTGTGCCCGGCGGTGGTGGGAGGGGCGGGGAGGGATTTTGTTAGGGTTTGGATCTTGCATTTTTTGGTGATTGAGGACTCCCGCTAGTTCTGTAGAGAGGGAAAATGTACAGGTGACGTTAATTTGAGGATGATGATGATGATGGAGAAGAAACGCGTTGAAATTTAATGCTTTTTTCCCATTCTACCGTTTTTCCGAGATTCTGTCTCTAATATTTTGTCAAGAGATATTAGTATTACTCTACTGTTTTTAAAATGGAAACTCTAGCAAAATTTCAATGAAGAATAAATATTACTATATCAAAATAGCGTAATCTATGTGGACGTTTAAGAAAATTAGACATTTTTTTAATTTATACGGTCGAAAAACAACTAAAAAACTTTTACCACTAGTGATGATATATACAAATGAGTCATTTATTCTTAATTTGTTATTAAGGACGGGATCACAACGAAGCATGCTAGACAGGATCGTAATAAGTCGTAATGTTCTTATTACCTCGTGAGCCGACTATTCGCGGTTTTCTTTGGAGCTAACAAGAGAGAGTTAGCATCACCAACATAATATGAACACTCTGACTAGTCAGACCAATCTTACCCAAACAGGTCCAACTCCTACCAAACGTTAGAGATCAACACTATTAAAACCATACTAGGCCATTTAACCTATTGTCAGGATGTTATAGCCGACAAGATACATTCTCGAAATTATGCTGGATCACGATGTGCCACCTGTCTCCGAGGACACATGTCGGCTTGGGGCACACCGACCAACCGACAACGACGGTCGAAGCTTGATCTCCCGAAGATTCCGCTATAAATACTCAAGCATTTAATAATATTGAAGTAAACTACCACTAATATACTACTCTTTACTCCTATTCGGACAACTCACCTCCGACCACACACTAATTCGTGTCGCACCGGTTTATCTTATACAGACTGGTCTTAAAAGACTAACCTGCCACTTTCCCCTACAGGTCTTATTTTCGAGGAGTATCGCCTTGATCATTACTATTGGATTAAAAGTAATCTTTCTCAGTTTAAGCACTTAGCCACTTTTAATCCACATCAACTGACTTTTCAGGTTAATGAAGTTTTTTTAGATAAAAAACTTGTTACGTAAACGCGTAACTTTTTAAATAAACTAACTGGTTTGAGAAGTTAATCAGGTTAGCTTGTTAAAAAAAAAAACTACCGGACAAAGCCAGCAGCTAATTTCATTATTTTATACTTTCATTCATATAAAATTGAAATACTATCGATCCGTTTATACGTCAAAATAGTGTACTAGTAGTATAGAAGGACGTAGGAAGTATGGTTTTGTGAGAGGTGTATGGCGATTGTGGTGTGGGTGGATGTATGTGATTTGGCCCTCATCTTGATGCACACATGTGTTTGCATGTTATGGTGCATGGGCTGCACGAAAGCTCCTACCCCACATTTTGATTTTTTCAGTTTCATAATACACTAGTACTTTTTATTTTTTAAAAATATTTTAAAAAGTATTAGTATATCATAAAAAAAATTTGGTTAACTTTAATTTGGACCAATTTTGTTACTAATTAATCTACTATTTATGTATTTTTTTACAATCATAAGTATTTTAAATTAGACGAATTTCATAAAAACAATCAAAGTATTATATTAAACATATAAACTATATAGTATGTCTCGTATATTTATCCCGTAAAGATAAAAAATGTCACATTACATTTTAAAAAATTATATATATGAGAACAAATGGAATCAGGGGCAGAGCTAATGTATACAAAGGTAGTGTAAGTGCACTACCCTTTTAAAAAAATAAAAATTATAATGTATTTATATCATAATTCTCCATCTTGCCTACTTTTTTTATGAAATGTGTTTGTTTTTTTTTATATTTAAAAAAAAATATATATATATATAATATTATTGATAAAATTACCATTCATTTATTTGTATTAACAAGAATAAACTTTTCTTCTTTTAGTAATATTTTTTATTTATATTTATACGTACTAGGTATTTTACAATCCTCATACGTATTAAGTATTTTACAATTCTGGCCCCGTCCCATTACTTTTCTAATAATTTTACAAACAAGGACTTGTGCATGCATTTAGTTTACTTAGAAATAGTTTGCTGGTCTCACGAGCACATGATATCAGGCTATAGGTGCCTTTCTAGTAGGACATTAAGCATATCTGCATGTGTAATAGAATGCCATGTTAATGTAAGATACGATACCTCAATTATTGCTATTAAGGTAGCTAGTAAGTGAATATGATGATCTGATCCCAAAATCTAAACCCTTGAAATGTACCTCCAACCACTTAACCATATGAGTGTTTTGTGTTGGGCAGAGATGTGCGTCCAACATTACTCGCTTCAAAATGAAATATTAATGTTTAAAAAGTATACTTACACCATCATTACGTGCTTTAGTAATATCAATTTTAATGATTATTAAATTCTTCGCAACTCAATATTCTAAGAATTAAGAAATGAAAACATATGCTCAGATTATTCACAAACACTAACAGAGTGATAACATCCATATTTATACGAGGACGTTTTCTATTTCCTCCGAACATGAAACTTTTCAAGGGTCCTCGAGTTAATTCAGACAAACTCACATTGGTTATTAATCGAATATGGGTCCGGGTAGATGTGTTCGTCCATGGCGACTTGTTGCGGAGATGGCCCAAAAAAATCGAGGCTCTATGTGGGATCATGAGCTCAGGGCCGGCACAAAGTTAACCAATTGACGCGGCAAAATGTAATAGTTTGGTAGTCAAATTGAATTCGAAAGAAAAGAAAGAGATTTTAAAATCCTATCTTTCTCTATTTTCCCTCTTCTTCCTCACACATTCACTACGCGCCACTGACCGACTTTCAGTCTTTCACACCAAATCTCCAACCTTTTCAGACACTTTCTCAAACCCATCTCGCATTCTGTATCTATTATCCTCAAATCGACTAAATATTTCATCTTGGGTCTGAATCTGTTAAGAATCATCACTTGAGCTGACATCTTGAAAGATGGGTACCGGAACTAGGTTGCAGAAAGACTTGTTAGCTGAGCAACCCTTCTCAAAGGTTGGGTTTGATTTAATTTGATCTCTCTACACTTGATTTTTATTCCTTTTTGGCAATTTCTTGTTTCTTCAGTTTCTGTTGATTATAATGAGTGATATTCTTGTTTCCTCATCTGATAGGGTTTGGTGGGACAGAAAAGGGGTGTATTTGAAGTCGAAGATACATCTGATGGATCTCAAAAGCGTCTCAAAATGAGGGATCTTGAGTCGATTATTCTCTCCGAAGGTTTCGTCCTCATCCCTTTTCCTTTCGTATTTTGAGTGTGTTTGTTGTGTAAATTTGTTTGATTTAAGAATGAATTAGCTCAATTAGTGATACATGTGAAAATCAAATACCCATTTGCTGTACTAGGATAAAGAGAGTAGTGGTGTAGTAGATAATAGAGCGAATTCGTGGCTTATGGGATACTGAAAGATTGCAACTTTAATGCAGTTAAAGCAGGCAGTGGAGGAAGCAAGAAAGCACATAAAGATGTGGACTTTGATGCCAAAGTAGTTGGTTTCAATGTTAATGTTGAGTGTAATGTGACTGTCACTAAGGATGATGCTGTGGCATGTACTGAAGGAGCTAAGAAGCTATCCGGTTCTTGTAGTGGGGGGATAGAATGTAACAATAAGAAGTCTGGAGGATCCGGTTTGGACCGAAATCCTGGATTTCATGCCAGTAGAAAATGTGAAAACTTGAAGTTGAGGGATGACTCTGAATGTAGGAGCTCAGTGGAGGAAAGTGATTCTATGAGAGTTTGGAAGGGGCTGAAACAGCATAACTACATGTCTTGTTCTCGCGAAATTGTGCCAGTACAACCGTTGAAGCGGTGTGGGAGGAAGAAAGGTAGTGGCAATGCTGATGATATGAATAAGAAGACGGAAGTAGTAAACAGAGAGCAGGTTGATAGGTTCACGTTTCTTGCACCTCCGTGTGGGCTGCTTAACGGATTGAGTCCTGGAATTATAAGTCGTGTCAGAAACAGTAAGCAGGTTTTTTCGATCATAGCAGCCCTTGTGAGGCCTGAAAGAAGTGACTACCGACTCTCAAAAATGCTTCCAGAATCCAACGTGGAAAATGAGAGTGAAAGGCTTGCAGTACTAGAAATTTCGTCACCGGTTAAGGCAGTATCTGAAGACAGGAGCTGTTTGTCTACGGAGGAACCAGGGAACTTCACCAGTGTTTCTTCACTACCTGTTGAAGGTTCATTCTTTATATTTATCAAGTCACATTATCAGTGTATTCTTCGACTTAAATTCCTGTTGAAAGTGAACTGATATAATCTGTGTTGAATTCTGATAAATCCTAACAATACATGTTTCATTTCGGCAACATGGCCATGACTATGTGAAATTAGAAAGCAGGCATGATTAATGCTGACCTGTATTTTGTTTTGTTTTCAGCTGCTAATGTAGCTTCTGAATGGTTGGGGCTTCTCAATCGTGATATAAAAATACGTCTGGCAGGTTGGTATTCGACTTTTATACACAGTCAGCACACTTCATGCAGTTAAACACTGTTATACTGAGATTGATGTTTGGTTGCAGCACTAGCACGGAGTAAAGCAAGATTCTTTGCTGTCATTACTACGGAACTACCATCACTAGTTTCAAGAGAATTCTCATCTAACATGGACAAACGAAATCTTGATGCACATGCAGGTAGATGGACAAGTCTTTTTGATTGGACATATAAATCACTCTCGGAAGAAGAGACTCGTTTGGTAAGTTTCTGCATGCTATGAGTATGATAAGTTATTAGTTCAACCAAACATATCTTCTATGGAAATGACAGCTAAACATGATCTTTGATTATCATCAGGAGAGTTGGCTGAACCAAGTGACTGAATTGCAGATGCTTTGTGAAAGGGGTCTGCGTAGAAGACGTTTTCTAGGAAATAACATCAGGTAATCGATAGTGAGTTTGTCTCTTTGTATCATAATGCAAAAATCTACAACCTGTTTGAATTTAACGTACAAATGGCATATATACTACTTCTATACTCTTATTTTGCTTTTGCATAATAATGCAGATCAGGAGAAGTGGATAACTCGAATGATGACCTGGAAATAATGGCTGCAGCTGCTTCGATATATGCAACATGCAAGTTTCTGTGATCCCGTGGGAACTGACCTTTTGGCTGATTCTCAAACAGCAATCGGCTCTGTATAATCAAGTTCAGGCTGTATCAGCTTATCCCACTTAGCCTTCTAGACAATTATCTTAGTAGTTTCTTCAAGATTTCAACCATTTGTGTAAACTCCCATTTGCAAGTTAGGTTTCTTGTCACCATGATGAGTGATCAGAACGGGAACTGTGATGTAAAAATGTAAGAGAAGCAGCTGGATTTCAGATTCTGTGCGTTAATGATCCATTGATTTGTGTGGGTTCAAGAGCGACAACGAAGCACGTCTCAGTTGGTAAGACGCTTCATCTCCAACCAATAAATTGGGGTTCGATTCACTGTTTAGCCGTTTAAAAAAAAGAAAAAGAGTGGGTTGAAGAGCTAAACAAGCTAGTACTAATCTGTAGCAATCTCTGAAGAGTATTCATTGCATTTCTTGTAAAATTTCATTCCTGCCTTGTGTTAACTCAGGTATATTAAAGTTGTGTTTTCTTTAACTGAAAATCATTTTAGTTTAGTTCAGTTCAATTCAGTTCTGTTCGGTTTAGTTATAATTTATATTTGACTTCAATTCAGTCTAGTTTTGTTTAGTAAATCACAATTGAAGAGCTTACAGGCCAAGACAATCTTATGTCGGTATGGTGTGCATCAAGAGGGGTAGGTCATGATTCTAAAATAGAGTGGTTTAGAAACTTAGAAAACTGTACTTTAACCTACTAAAATTTTATAGAACAACATCTAACATGTTCAACTTCCACATGATCAAGAACATCAAAATCAAATAGAGTAATCTAAGTTTGCTAAAATATAGGAACTTCGAAATTCTTATATAAGTTGCATTCTAGTGCCTCAGAGTATCAAACTCAGTGTATAACATGGAACTGGCTAATTTATGTTTCAATATAATAAGTTATAGAATTTAAAAGAAAAACTAATCATCCATTTTGCTATGAGCCATATTTGGTTTAGTAGCTGGATGAAAATACATTGTTCGAACAAGACATATGACATATACATTTGATAAATTTTATTAAAATATAAACAATCAAAACTATATAGCCGTATGCAAAATTTTATGAGAATTTTCAGAATATGTAATTCGTAACAACGAATTTGATAATTTTTTATCTAGAAAATTAATGCCAACGCTATTTTAAAATTTGGGGTGTGACTTCTGTCATCATTTATAAATTGGATGGTTGGATGGTTTACGTCTCGAATTATCGATAATAAACTTTTAAATCATACAAAGAAGACTAAGGATGAAATATTAATTTCATCAATATTCATTTTCTATGATATTTTTGAATTTTCTTGATTTTATCCAGTGTGTTAATAAATTCATATATTGTTGATTACAAAAGAAACAGAACAAATGAAAAAGATTTTTTTGAATTTTCTTGATTTTATCCGGTGAATTAATAAAGTCATGTCCATGACAAAAGAAACAGAACAAATGAACAAAGTTATATAAATATTTTATTTTTATATGAAAAAAAATAATATTCTTAAATATAATTTTACATTGTATATAAAAACTATAATTATCAATTAGTTAGTATGACTATTTTTGAGTTGTCGTATATAGTTAGAGTATTCGTATACAAAATTAATGGTCGAAATTTAATCTCGACGATTGTACGATTACTCTCTCATTTTAACGAGCAGTACGATAAATATCTCACCTAGAAATTTTGAAGAAAATTTATTATATAATTAGCCAGAAGGTATGTAAAAGATATTCGGCCTATTAGAATAGAGTACTGACTAATCCTGATTCTTACAAGTTTAGGATAGAAAAGCAAATTGTCCTTCATATATAAAAAATATAAAACTGATCTCCAGTTCTATCATAGAAACATAACAATTATACATAATATATAAAACTGATGGCCAGTTCTATCATAGAAACATAACAATTATACATAAGAACTGTCAATTGTGTTCTTACTGCCTTTTCTTTTGACTATTCAAATACTCTTTTGACTATTCAAATACTCATCTAGTTATACAGATCGATCATGTGATTTCTACATAAACCTTTCCAGCTGAGTCATCAGCCCAGTGAATCATGTATCACATAGAACGCAAATCAAAAAAGAGAATTGTCTGATAGTATAATTTTCCCGCCTTTTCCTAATCCTAAACGTTCAAGATAACCCTAAACTTAGATTTAAATCTAAGCTTGACAGATAATGAAAGTTGTTTGACTTATGTTGATAATGGTGGAGGTGAAGGATAACAACAATCAGGAGAGAAGAAGAATATTAATCAACTTGAATCAAAATCCTGGAGATATAGGAATTCTTTCAGGAGCGTGTGCAAAATCCTGGAGATATATGTATTCTTTCTGGAGCCGTGTGGATTCTTTCTGGAGCCGTGTGGGCTAACGAAGCGTGGGATCCTATTGGGACCCAAAAGAAACTTGGACTTTTATTACTTGTCTGGTGTTCGCAATTTATTTGCATACTCAAACAAATAAAAAATGGAAAGGTAGAAATTCAACAATTGTGACGTCTATTGAATTTCTTATAATTTGGATATACTATTTTTAGGTTAATTTATTAGGAATAGGACTACATAGTTATGGTTCATTTTCATTATAGTGGAATGGAATGTGGGGTTCTTAGAATAAGAAAGTCTAAGGTGCATATACGAATTTGGTGTGAACAGGCAAGAATGAGGTGAATCAAATAGTTAGTGATTCGTTGGGGTTCTCGCCAGTTCAAAATGAAGGGGTTTCGCTACTTGATACATTCATGGTTGAGCAGATACAAGCACACCTAGTTAGTCTCGGTGATCAACTGATTAAAGAACAGATACAAGCACACCTAGTTAGTCTCGGTGATCAACTGATTAAAGAATAGTTCCAGGTGACGGAGACGCATGTCAGCTATGTGGAAAGGAGGAGCTATTGTTTTCTGCTCCGACTAAGAATTGTGAATCATGTGGATGTATTATTAAAACCAGGTCGAATTTTTATACAACAGATGATGCTAAGCATTGTTTTTGTGCCTATTGTTTCAACAAAACGGGGAAAAAAGGATGTACATACACTATAGGAGGAGAGTTGTCCTTTCCCAAATCGGAGCTTTGTAAGGGCGTCGGTGATGTACAGAAGGAGGAAG
>JAYMSP010003236.1:0-20548 GCA_036897095.1 Plantago elongata
TTGATGTTAATTCACTGAATTGATTTTAGATCTGTTCTTTTGTAGAGTAAGAGGAAAAGGAAGAAGAAAGAGCTTAAAGGGGGAGTAATAAGACTGATATAACCTAGAAACCGATAAAGGCATGTTTGGATTGTTCCATTTACAAAACAAGATTTAAAGTGGTCAACCCTCTCTCCTGTTTTTGGACTCCAACGTAATTATTAGACTAAGAGGGACCAATCTGAGAACCGGGCCTCCTGGAGGGGAGCAATATGATATAAGCCCTAAATTTTACATACGCAAGATATAAATAAAAGTGTCAAGAGTTCCTCCTTACCACAAGGTCGATGCGAATCCATGTCCATCACAAATAATCCACAAAATCCTCCAATAGCTTCCACCTCAAATCACAAAAATTCATTGTAAACCTCAACTCTTGCAAACTCCGTATAACATCTACTACGATTTTATAGGCCAAAACGGACAAAATAGGGTGACAAGGATAAAACGGTAATTTATGGAGTTAAAAAATAGAATAAAAAATGGTGGAACGGCATAATTATGATTCGGCAACGTTCAGGGATAATAAGGTAATTTTCTGACCACAAACGGGGCTGAAATAAAAAGAATAAAAAATTTATGGTAATTTTCTCAGCACAAACAGGGCTGGAATGAAAAGAATCAAAAATCTGTCCCAATCAAGGTTTGAACTATCAACCTTATGTAGGTTAATAACCACTACAAACGAACTGAGCTAGCTATCTGTGCTTGGGATTTTATTCACGTGAATTGTAGTGTCCTCACATACTGTATGGGGCAGAATTGAATTTACTGAAAGTTGTCAAATTGTAGTAGAGGTCCCTGGCACCTTCAAATTCCCAAATCAAGGAAAAATCTCGAAACAGGCCCTGTAACTTACGAAAACTTCCAAACATTCGAAACTCGAATCGAACTCCTTCATGTCAAAGCTAAAGTACCACCAATTGAATCCCTATCTATGCCTCCTCTCAACTTGATCACAAACAGTCCACAAACATGTCCAAAAAACATCATGAATCCGTCAAATAATCTCACGAAATCTATCTCGTGTATCATGTTTCGATTTTGATATTCATAACCTACAATTCTCAATCGAATTTAGTCTGTAATCTGGTACAAATGGTTCTATCATAGTTATTGGGAAGGTCATGATCGAATGAGGTGCTACAGGATTGACAGAACCATGAACAGGAAAAGGAAGAGGATGGCAACAAATAACGTGAAAATCATAAGGAAGAAAACTTAGCATATATGAGTAGCCAAGACACACCTAATGGGATTTTAGTCCGTCCAACCAAATCCAATAAAATCAAAGCCCTCCCGTCTCAGCGATCGATAAAATTATGACTTTATAAAATCACGCAAATTCAAATTTAATGTTCCAAAATAATTTTCGGGATTTTACAATATATGTTAAAGTTCTAGCAAATCAGGAATTAAATGAACGTAATTTGCACAGCCCAATGTTGAAAATAAATGTCAACGTTAACTTCAAAAGATTGAGAGCAGACAAATCGATAGTACCAGATCTGTAATTACCATGGTCGTCTTCGGTAATTGTCATTAGAATCTAATTTTGATGCTTACGAAGAGTGTTGATGCATAGGTTGTATTCGTAGACTCTATAATTCGTTGATATATCATCTTGTTCGTATTGTTCCTTTATCCAATGTACTTGCTCATTTTACCATACACTGTTGTGTATTTAATAGGACAAGTTGATGACTGATCAATGAATCATAAACCCCATCTCCCTGGATGATAATCAGAAACAATCAATTAATTATACAATTAGATCAAATATAGAAGATTAGCACACAATCAGATCAACTGTGCGAGAAATTAGTGCATATAACAATTTTTTAAATTATACATCTTGTAAAAAAATTATAATCAAAGAGCAACAAAATGTTTTCAAACGCCACAACTATTTATGTGAAACTTCTAGCAAATCAGATATTAAATGAACGTAATTTGCACATCTCAATGTTGAAAATAAATGTCAATGCTAACTTCAAAAGATAAAGAGCAGAAAAATCGATATTACCAGATCTGAAATTACCATCGTAGTCTTCTTTAATTATAATTAGCATCTAATTTTAATGCTTAAGAACAGTGTTGTTGCAGAGGTTGCATTGGCAGATCTAATCATTCGTTAGTATATCATCTTATTTGTGTTGTTCATTTATCCAAAGTACTTGCTCGGTTAATTATACCGGTGGTCAGGAGTTTTCATACACTATTTTGGATTAAATAGGACAAGTTGACGACCTGATAAATGAATCATAAACTTCATCTCACTACCTGATCATCAAAAGAAATCTATCAATTTTACAATTTGATCAAATGTACATGATTAGTGCACAATAAGATCAGATATGTGGGAAATTAGCTCACTTCATAAATTTAAAATATTATACTGGTTGTAACACAAAATTGTTGTACAAATATCTAATCAAAGAGCAAGAAAATCTTATCAGACGTACGAACTATGCAATATCTCTAGAAAATTAGTAATAAGTGAATTTAATTTGCACATCGCAATGTTGAGAATAAATTTCAACGTTAAACTTCAAAAGATAGTGAGTAGCCAAATCGATTGGACCAGATTTGCAATTACCATCGGCGTCTTCGATAGTAGTGATTAGGATTTAATTTTGATGCTTAAAAAGAGTGTTTGATCTATAGGTTGCATTGGTAGACCCTATAATTCCTTGATATATCATCTTCTTTGCATTGAACCTTTATCCAATGTATTTGCTCGGTCATCCCAGTGGTCATTTGTTTTCATACACTGTTGTGGATTAAATAGAACAAGTCGACGACCTTACCAATGAATCATAAACTCCATTTCACTGACTGATCATCAAAACCAATCAATCATTTATACAATTAGATCAAATGTACATGAGTACCGCACAATAAGATCAAATATGTGGAAAATTAACGCACATCATAAATTTAAAATAATATATTGGTTATAACATAACATTCTTGTGCAAATATCTAATCAAAGAGCAAGAAAATCTTATAAAGCGCCCCAATTATGTGAAATCTCTAGAAAACCAGGAATTAAATGAACGCAATTTGCATATCTCAATTCTGAAAACAAAATTCAATCTTAACTTAAAAAAATAGGACAGACAAATCGATATTACTAGATATACAATTACCGTCATTTTCTTCGGTAATAATCATTAGCATCTAATTTGATGCGTAGTTAGAGTGTTGATTGAGAGTTTGCATTGGCAGACCCAATAATCTGTTGGTATATCATCGTGTTCACATTGTTCCTTTGTCCAAAGTACTCGCTCGGTTTATCATCCCGGTGATCATGTATTTTCACACTATTGTGCATTAAATAGGAAATGTTGACGACCTAAATAATGAATCATAAACTCCATCGATCTTGTTGTCTAGTCATAAAAAAGGATCGACTAGTTATACAATTTGATCATATGTATATAATTAGTGCACAGCTAGATCAAGTGTGCGGGAAAGAAGGGAATTTTTTATTTCTTATCTTTAAAAAACCTTCTCTCTAATTAGAAAGCTCTCTTTCTTCAGTTTCTTTTTTTGGTAACCTAGCCATCATCGGTTTCTCGGCAGCTTCTCGCCACCGGCCATCCTGTTTTCTCATTTTCTTTGGTTTGTCCAGCGGTACTGTCTTAGTACCATGTCTGAGCCGCAGCAGTTTTCGTCTGTTCCGATGTTGGGGGGAGCTGGACAGAAACATATTTCTTTTGTGGCAGTGGTTAATGGAGAAACAAGTGGAAATCCTCATTGTCCAGCTAAAGGTGTGATAGATTTGGATTTTGGTAACATGAATGTGGAGCGCAAGGTAGTGTGTATAAAAAGAGAAAGGTTCATACAATGGTATGCCTTCACTATCTTTCACGGAGCAGGAAGTAATTTCACTATCCAAGCCATATCACCGTACTATTCTTTGTATGTTTACTAATGTCATCCCTAAGATTTATGAAATTACTAGTTTCATTAAGGCTACTAAGTTTAAGGCAGGATTCTCTATCAGTTTTTTGGATAAAAGACATATTGCAATTTGTTTGTTTCTTGAAGAAGATTATAATATGCTTTGGCTCATGGAAAATCCTCATATTTAGGGTATCTCAGTTCGTTTTTGGAAGTGGTCTTCGTCATTTACTACATAAGCAGAATCTCCTATCCTACATGTATGGATATCTTTTGAAAAGCTGCACATTTTTTTCTTCATAAGGAAGCATTGTTTGAGATAGTGAGATTTTTGGGAAATCCTATCAAGCTAGATGGTTACACATCTAATAAAAGTAAGCTTACTCATGCTAGTGTGTTAATAGAGATAGATGTATCCAAAGACCTTCCCAAGCATTTATGGTTGAATATTCTGGGAAAGGAACTATAGTAAATGTAAATTATAGTAAGGTGACATTCTATTGCAAGAATTTTTTGAGTGTAGGGCCTATTGTAGCTCATTGTCTGCTAAGTATAAAAATGATGAAGAACTAATGGTAGAGAGTGCTAATGAAGAGACTAGATCAACTGGAGTTGTAGAGAATCAACATGTTATGGCTAGAGGTATTAGGATTGCAGAGAACAGATTTGTTGACAATGTATATGGGTTGCCAAGATAGAAAAGGTTACAGAGATGTGTGGAGAGGGAGGGGTTCTGGTTATGCCATGGATAAGGGGAGGAGGGGTAACAATAGAGGAGGTATGCAAAAGGGAGGAGGTAGATGGACATCCGTGCAAGTTACAAATTATGAAGTTTATGAGCCAGGTCATAGAGAAGCGGAGGAGGTTTCCATCAATAATTCTTTTGAGGTGTTAAAGAGGAATCTCCCATGAACAGGAAGCAGAAGTACATGAAACTTTTATTGAAGAAGTTAATGATTCAAGAACAGATGATGGTCAAGTGGCCTTTCCCAACATTATTATCTCAGAGAGATATAATTCTAAGAAGGATGTAACAGAAATACGTGAGTATGAGAAGGTGTTGGAAAGGGCTTCAAGTAGAGCTATTACTGAGATTGTAGGAAATGATTGTTTTGTTGATCCTGATCTTCTAGAAATATCTTTGAGGAAACAACAGTCACAGGAGGAGGAATCTATGGTGTCAGCTACACGGATAGGAATGATAGACCATCATGTTTTGGAGCCTATCCCTGAATTTGAACCTGTTGTTCAAGGTAGTAATAGAAGGACATCAGATAGTTTTGTTAATCATATTCCTTTGGTATATGATGAGTGTGTGTTAGAAGAAGTAGTAGTGTCAAAGGAGGGTAGTGGAGAAGAAGAGGTGGGAAACTATCAGACTATGCATGAGGAGTCTAGTACTACAGAGAGAAGAAAGTAAAACAGCCATCATGGAGCAGTCTAGTAGAACGACTAGACATAAGATTGTAGATAAGCTGAGATTAGAAGAAATGAGGTTGCCTACAAGAAAACAAGTTGGAAAATCTAAATCTCATAAATCCCAATGAAGATGATGATATGGAACATCGGGGGAGTGGAAAATAAATCATCCCAACAACAAGTCAATTTTATGAGAATGGAGTCAGGGTTAGATTGTTTTGCTTTATTGGAACCATTGGTTCCTTTGGATGAGGTTAAATTCAAGAGGATGTTTAAGATGGATAATGTAGTGGCAAACTCTAGTAACAAAATTTGGTTCTTTAGAAGCTCTAACTATTCAGTAGAGGTCTTGGAAGACAATGAGCAGTATATGCATTGTAAAAAATATCTTCAGATTTGCTGCCTAGTCTTGTGGTGATGACTTTTATCTATGCAAAATGCACAAGAATGGATAGGATGTGCATTTGGGATAATATTAAAAATCTCTCTTCAGCGAATGACCCGTGGCTAGTAGGGGGAGACTTTAACAATATAGCAGCCTGTCATGAGAAGGAGGGTGGTAATGTTCCTTATAGAAATGATATGGAGGATTTTGGAGATTTTATAAGTATATCATGTGTGATAGATTTAGGATTTGAAGGAATACCTTTCACTTGGGAATGGACGAAAAGCAAAGGTTGGATAGGATGTTAGTGAACAATGATTGGACAGTGATGTTTGCTTCTTGCTTAGTAAGGCATGGTATTCGAAGATGCTCAGATCACAGGCCCTTAATATTTTCAGCACAGTTACAAGTCTCTGCAGCTAAATGCTCTTTTCACTTTCAAAAAATGTAGTTGCAACACCCTAAATGCATAGCTGAGATAGAGAAGCATTGGAAGTTACCAACTAGAAACAGTGTGATCAAGAAATTGTGGGGAAGTTAAAAAGGTTGAAGCTTCCTTTTAGGAATTGGAATAAATTGGTGTTTGGGAACATTTTAGAGAAGGTTAAATCTCAAGAGGCAAAGGTAATAGCAGCAGAACTTCAGCAACACTCTAATCCATCTGTTGGCAACATGGAAAAGTTCAAAGAGGAATCAGCTTTGTTGTAGAAAACTCTAGACATGGAAGAACAATTCTGGAGACAAAAAGCTCATCATCAATGGATTAACAATGGGGATAGAAATACTAAGATCTTCCATGCCATGGTAAAGAGGAAGAAAAATAGAGCTAAAACATTTTCTATTACTCACAATGATCAGTATCTTAAATCTTTTGAAGACATTAAGAAATGTGCAACACAATATTTCAAGAACATTTTAGAGGATCATTGTCCTATAACTGCAGTACCTAACTTAACTAATATCCCTACATTGATAAATGAAGAGTTTAATGATTGGCTCAGTAGAATGCCTGATATGGAAGATGTACATAAGGTTGTAATGAGTCTTAATGCTGAGGCTTCAGGAGGACCAGATGGGTACACTACCAGCTTTTTCCAAATATGTTGGAGAGTAATCAAAGAAGATGTTTATTAAGTTGTATGTGATTTTTTCAATGGAGACCTGCCGCCAGGCATCACTTCCACTACCCTTGCTCTTATTCCAAAAGTATTTGCACCTACCACTTCGGCAGGCTACAGGCCTATAAGTTTATGTAATAATACTCACAAAATTATTACTAAACTACTAAGTGATAGGCTGGTACAACATCTCCATGGATTAATATCTATTAATCAGAGTGGATTCGTAAAGAATAGATTGATCAGTGACAATATAATTCTGGCACAGAAGCTGGCTCAATCTTTGAATGCTAAACCGGAGGAGGTAATGTCATTATCAAAATGGATATGACGAAGGCATATGATAGGGTGAACTGGAACTTCTTGGAAATATGCTTCAGGCATTTGGGTTTGCAGGTGGATGGATAAAGATGATTATGAGAACAGTTAAGCATAACCACTTTAGTGTCTTGGTGAATGGAGAATTATGTGGTTTTCTTACGTTTCAACATGGTTTGAGCCAAGGAGATCCCTTATCTCCAGCTCTTTTTGTTCTCTCTACTGAGTATTTATCTACAAGATTAAATCATCTCTATGATACTAATACCAATATGTTTTATGATTCTAAATGTGGATTAAGGGTTAGTCACCTGGAATGCAGATGACATAGTGTTGTTCAATAGAGGAAGCAAACCAGAAGTTACCAAAGTCCTGAGATTTCTTAAACATTATGAGCATGTATCAGGACAAAAAAAAAAATCAGCTTTGCTAAGAGCAACATTGATGTGGGAAGAAGAGGTAATGGTGAGATATTGCAGAATCTATCAGATATGTCTGAAAAAGCTATGCCATGCACATATCTTGGTGCTCCTATCTATGTGGGTAGAAAGAGAATAGAGTTGTTAAATCCATTAATAGATGAAAATCAAGGGGAAGCTTAATTGTTGGAGCCTTAAAATGCTATCACGGGGAGGAAGACTAGTTCTCATAAAAAGTGTACTAGAATCTATGCCAATACATCTCCTACAAGTATTGGAACCTCCAACTGTTGTGATTCATTTGATTTATAAAATATTGGCCAGATTTCTTTGGGGGTCTTCTCAGGAGGAAAAAAGGAAAATCCACTAGACAGAATGGAAAAAAGTCTGTATAACTATTTTCGTAGGAAGGACAGGAGTGAGACTTCTTGCAGATATTAGTAAGGCTTTTGATGTTAAATTATGGATTAGATTCAGACAGCTGCAATCCCTTTGGGCTAAGAGCCTATACAATAAACATTGGAAACGAAACATTCCTGGGTTAATGCTAGTTCATCCAACTGACTCAGGGCCATGGAAGAGAATGCTAAGAGTACAAGACTTAGCTCAAGATATCTGCTTCTGGTTAGTAGGCAAAGGTGATTGCTTTTTCTGGCATGATCATTTGTATGAAGGTGGGAAATTAGCTCATTTTATAGATCAAGAGTCTGTCATTAATTTTGATAAAGTCGATATGAAAGGGGAAGATAGAACTTGGAACTTACAAAGATTATCTGAGGGATTGTCTGGCTACATTATGGCTGATATTTGTCTGCACTATCCTTGTGATTTCTCTAGTGAAGCCTGTCTGTTGTGGAAACCCACTTCTAAGGGATCTGCATGACTGTTGGTAAGAAATAAATATCCTTATAATGAGGTTCCCAGTCTGTGCTTGAGTAATAGGATCCCAGTCTCTATTTTATTTTTCGGTGGAAACTTGTTAACAATTGGTTGCCAGTAGAAGATATTATAAGAGAAAAGGGCATACAATTAGCTTCCCAATGTCATTGTTGTAGAGCAAGAGAAACTCTTCACCATGTCATGATTGATAATGATGAATTTTTTTCAAGACTTCAAAAAAGGAATATACAGTCTAAGAGATCAAAAAAAAAAAAAAAAGGAATAGATTCATCTTGGTTATTAGTTGTTCAATTTCTTATATTGTATCCCTTTTGCTTGCCTTTATTATTATGCTTATCTTGGATTGAGGCATTAATAGGTTGGATTTCATTTGCATCATTTATGCCTATAGATTTTGTTGTTGCTAGAATGTCTTTACATTGTCTTATGAGGTTTGTGTTGTGTCAATGGTTTTCTCTCATTCACGGGATTAAAACTGCTTTGGTAAGGATTAGAGATTTTATTGGTAGGCACATAGGTCTGCTTTATAAGGGTTCTAGTTGGAGTCTGTTATTGTGTATATTAGGTTGGTTAGAGTTCAACATATCAATTCTGATGATAAGGAGTGGACTTTCTTCTTGGATTTTCATGTACTCTGTCTGTTCCTATGTAGTTTTTGAAAAAAGGTGTTTAAGGCTGGTGAGTAGAAAATTGAACAGTTTGAAGGACTACAAAAAAAGAATATCACAGTCCTATGAAAAGAATTTTTCGCTAAGCTGCAAATAAAGGAATATACAACTATAAAAGAGATCTAAAAAAAAGGAAAAAGATCCATCCTCTGGCTTGTGGTTGTTCATATATGAGATTTTTGTTTGTGAGGATTTATGGTTATGCTATGGTTGGAATAGTTTTTACTTGAGAAATCTTAGTATAATATCAAATTTTGTTGATTATTCTGATAGTTTACTGGGCTTTAGTAGGTATTTTGTTGGTATTGTACATTGGTCATGGTTGTTGAACAGGTTTAGAGTGTTGATGGTGAAAGGGAGGATGGGATACAGAAGAATTCTGCTATCGGATTATTTTGCATGGTGTAGCAGTAGAGGTCTATGTTATGGGCAGAAGAATTTTAAGATGGAAGAGTACGTGGATCTATTTGAGTTTTTAGAATGGAGCTACATAATTTTTGGAAAGGGCTTTGTGTGTTGGAAGCTTTGGATGTTTTTTTGTTGTTTCCTTTTGGCCTCCTTGATGTATATAATTTTTGTTGAGATTGAACTTAGTAGATAAATTCTTCAGGTGTATATCCTTCTAGTATAGAAGTGGATTATGAGTATTGCAATTAAGGAACTTTTTCTGCTGGAGTAATATAGTAGCTAGACTCCACCCTTTTGCTAAAAGAAAAAAAAAGTGTGCGGGAAATTAGCGCATATTGTAAATTTAAAAAAATATTACACGGCTTGTACATAAATATTTAATCAAGGAGCAACAAAATGTTATCAAACGCCCCAACTATATATGTGAAACTTCTAGCAAATCAGGAATTAAACGAACGTAATTTTCACATCTCAATGTTGAAAATAAATGTCAACTTTAATTTCAAAAGATAAAGAGTAGACAAATCGATAATACCATATCTGCAATTGCCATCGCCGTCTTCGGTAATAGTCATTAGCATCTAATTTTGATTCATAAGAAGAGTGTTGATGCATAGGTTGCATTGCAAGACCCTATAATTCGTTGATATGTCATCTTGTTCGTATTGTTCCTTTATCCAATGTACTCTCTAGGTTTATCATCCAAGTTGTCATCTATTTTCATAAACTGTTGTGTACTAAATAGGATAAGTTGACGACCTAATTAATGAATCATAAACTCTATCTCACTACCTGATCATCAAAATCAATCATTCAATTATACAATTAGATCAAATGTACATGATTAGCACAAAATAAGATCAAATTTGTGAAAAATTAGTGCACAACATAAATTTAAAACACTATACATTGTAACACAACATTCTTGTACAAATATCTAATCAAAGAATAAGAAAACCTTATCAAGCACCCCAACTATGTGATATCTCTAGCAACCCATGAATTAAATGAATGCAAATTGCATAACTCAATTTTTAAAATAAATGTCAATGTTAACTGGAAGTGCAGGATGTTAGAGACATTGTTGGAACTAATGTTGCTACAACAATGCCTACAACATCCACCGGTCCGGTTTTATGCACTATCTCTTACCTAGTTCCACGTGTGTTTAGTCTTTGTGTTGTGCATGAGTCTTCTTATATCAAGAGAGACACCAAAGAAATCATATATCAACAAGATATCAAGATCGACTGGTTCTTGGAGTGAACAAGAAGCAAGGGACTCTTGGTAGTCGAGATTTTGTGGACGCTTGAAGATAAGGATAAGCCACAAAACCCATGGGCTTGATCCGGTCAAATTGAACATCTATAAATATAAGATTGAGCTCATTGTGAAGAGTACTTCATGAAAAATAAGAATACAAATGTCATAGCATAGATACTCTTCATGTTTACTAGTCTTGCATACCTTCCAACTAGGTCTTCTAGATAGACATGTTGAGAATAGGGTTTCTCTATTCTGACTAGTGTATTCTGGTTCAAGGTTACTTGAATCTTTTTTTACATCCATTGCTTATTTTAGTGGATATTTGACGAGAGGCTTCGACATGTGCTAAGATTATTACTTGTTGTTTTGTTTAATTCTGTTGCTCTATTTCATACTCTGTTACACGCATTGTTGCACCAACATTAGTGAAAATAGCATATTAGTATAAACGTCCCGGTCCTATATTCCTTCAATTGGTATCAAAGCCAGCCACCTAACTGATTGGTGTGTTGGACTTTTGTACTTCCTAAGATGGATCCCGAAAATTCACTTTCGAATAGGTTATCGATTTTAGATGGTTCAAACTATCACTGTTGGAGCATTCGTCTAAGGATGCATATCAAACCCATTGATACGCGTGCTTGGAAGACTATTGTAGAGGGTTACAAACTTCCACAACAAAGGCCTAGTGAAGATGGGGATGTTATTAACAAACCCGAAAGTTCATGGACTAGGGATGACTAGAAAGAGTCCTCGTATAATGAGAAGGCTCTCAATGCAATCTTTTGTAATATTGACCATCACATGTTCAGGCTCATACAGAATAGTACAACTGCTAAGCATGCTTGGGACATCCTACAAAATCATTGTGAGTGTGACACAAGTATTCGTGAGAGCAAAATCATGATGCTTATAAGCAAATTTGAGACAATGAGAATGGAGGAAAATGAGACTATCAAATCTTATTTTGAGAGAATCTTGAGTATCTCCAATGAGTGTCAAATGCTTGGAGAACCTCACTCCAGTAAGCAGCTTGTGTACAAATTCATTCGATCTTTGTCCTCTAGGTTTATCACTAAGAGGTACATAATGGAAGATACCCAAAACTTAGCCACATTGGACTTCCAATTTCACATGAAAAATCTCAAAAATCATGAGATGGCTCTCGATGAGGAAGTATCAATTAAAAACAAAGTTGTTTCTCTTCATGTCAAATCCAAAGACTATGCGGATCTCAGTGATTATGAGGAAGGAGTGTCTTTGGTTGTTTTTCAAAGAAAATATGATTTGTTGGTAAAACGTTTTAACAAAGAAGTTCTTAGATGAGGCGACTTCTTTTTCTCCTCCCTCTGGTAGGAAAAATCCTAAGAAAGCATTCAATCAAGCTAAACTTGATCCAAAACTTTTGGAAAAGGTTCAATGCTTCGAGTGCAAAGGATGGGGTCACTACCAAAATGAGTGTGCAACACCTTGAGGAAGAAAGGGAAGTCTTTCTAGGTCAATGTGAATGAAGATGAGGCTTCAGACAGTGAAGTCAATGAATCTGACAAACTTAAGGATTCTGAATAGCAGGTTATGTCTCTGTCAACTATTATAACTAGTCAGAACTATGGAAAAAAAATGTGTGAGTCACTGTGACAGTCACTGTGAACAATATCTGTGAACCGGTTGTGCATCATGGATATGATGATCCAGAGAACATTTTCTCTGATGAACATGAAGCTACTCACACATAAGTATGAATTATCATTGCTTGCATAGATCTCTTATATCTAACACAGGTTCTTCTCCAGATCAAGACATAGGTCAAGATCAACCAATCCTTGAATTGCAGGCTATGCCTGAAGATATCTTGATGTAACACAAGGAGATGAAGAGATCGGTCAAACCACTGGAGAGGGAAAATGTTGAGCTAAAGGACTCACTGGTAAAGTTGGAAGTCTTATTGACCAAGAAGGATGCTGAGATCCAGGCTTTGACCCTCATGCTAGAGAAAGCCGAAGGAATCCTAGCCAAATGGAATACATGTACAGTTGCACTGAATAGTGCCATAGAACAATGTAATGAAGGTACCAAAGGTCCTAGCCAAATGGAATACAGGTACAGTTGCACTAAATAGTGCCATAGAATAATGTAATGAAGGTACCAAAGGTCTAGGTTTCTTGAAAAATACACCAAAGCTATTCGTTCTACACCTAATAAAGCTAAACGTTTTGCTTTCTTGAAAAATACACCAAAGTTTGTGAAAGAAAAAAAAATATGCCGAAGAAAACTTTTGTGTGTCAGTTTTGTCTAAAATTTGGACACAAGAAACGATACTGCTTTCTTTTGAAAAACAGGAAAAATTCAGCTAGTGGTGTAACCACTGTTGCAACCAATATTACTACATCAATGGTAGTAACATCGACGGAACAGAAGGTGAAAAAGAACAAAGGTAGAAAAGTGTGGGTGTCTAGACCTGATAATGAACAGTTAGAACTGAATCTAAAGTGCAATGTTGTGTTATCTTCCTTAAGTGCTCATCATAAGACTGTTTGGTACTTTGAAAGTGGCTGCTCTAGACATATGGCAGGTTATGAAGAACTTGAAAAACTTTGTTGCTCAAAGCTTCGTATGGTCACCTATGGAGGAGGTACTCAAGGTAAAGTGTTGGGTAAAGGCACATTGGACATTGATGGATGTCCTCAAGTCAAGAATGTGCTACTTATTGATGGCTTAACTGCTAATCTGTTTAGTGTGGTCATATATGTGATGATGATCTACGTGTCTACTTTGATAAAAACATCTTGCATGGTCTTTAATGATATGTATAAATGCGTCATGACAGGTACTCGTTCTCAAGATAATTTATGTTATGAACTCAAATCTTACATGTAACAATGTGCAATTGAATGAGTCTATGATTTGGCACAAAAAGCTAGGTCATGTGAATTATAATAATCGTAAGAAGATAACCAAAACAGGTGTTGTTCTTGGCATACCTAAACTATCTAGATGTGGAAAACATGTGTGTGGTGATTTTCTTAAGGGCAAACAAATTAGAGCATCTCATCCTACTCTCCCTATTGACAGTTAAAGGACTGAAAATGTAAAATGTTTTGAACTAATACATATGGATCTCATGGGTCCAATTGAGGTTGCAAGTTTGGGTGGTAAACTCTAGATTTTTGTCATGGTTGATGACTTTTCCAGGTTCACATGAGTTGCATTTTTGAAAAAAAAGTCTGAGACATTTGAGGTTTTCAAAAAACATTATACTCGTTTCAAGAACTTGCATATTGAGTCTGTTAAAAGGATCTGTTCTGATCATTGAAGGTAATTTGAAAATCAATACTTTTATCATTTTTGTGACAGAAAGGGCATATTCCATGAGTTTTCAGCTCCTAAAAGCCCACAACAAAATGGTGTGGCCGAAAGGAAAAACAGGACCTTGCAAGAGATGAGTAGAGTCACGCTAAGCTCTATGTGTTTGTCTAAGCACTTCTGGGCTGAGGTTGTGAACACTGCTTGTCACATCATTAACCATGTTTACCTAAGACCTGGTAATACTTCCACTCCCTATGAACTCCTAAAGGATAGGGACCCAACCTTCGATACTTTCATGTTATTGGTTGTGTGTGCTACATCGTAAATGACAGGGAGTACATTGGGAAGTTTGATAATAGGAGTGAACGTGGAATCTAAGTTGGCTACTCATGGAACAACCATGCACTTAGGGTGTATAATCCTCGCACCAAGACTGTCCAAGAGTAAATCAATGTCAAATTTGACGATAGCATCTCGTTTGTTCAATATCAGATTCGTACTGGTACAGAAATGATAAATACAGAGATGATGAACTCAGAGGAATAGCCAAACCTAGAGCAGAAATCAGATACACCTGAACAAGTGTGATTACCACAGTTGGAACCATTGTTCCTCCCATTGTTACAGCAACACCGGAGGAATCCAGCTCCTCTGAGGATGAGGACAGTGCAACAGATTCTGTAGTTGAGACTGATACTCTCCAGGAACCCACTCCTCAGGCACTGGATAATGCCAAAAGAGATCCACCATCAAGGATTCAAAAGTCTCACCCCACCTCCCAAGTCATTGGAGATCTTACAGAAGGAAGGCACCTTTGAAGCAAGCAAAGGATCAACTAAAACGACATGATAAGGTCAAATCTCTGTACCAACAGTGAAGGTACTCAGGTAAACTCCTCTTGTTTTGTATCTGTTGTTGAACCAAAAAATGTCAAAGAGGCTTTAAAAGATAATTTTTGGCTTGATGCTATGTAAGATGAATTACTACAGTTTGAGACTAACCAAGTGTGGACTCTAGTTTGTAGACCAAATGTGTGAATATAATTGTCACAAAATGGATTTTCAAGAACAAAAGTGAAGAAAATGGAGTAGTTACTAGGAACAAGTCAAGGTTAGTTGCACAAGGGTACACACAGGTTAAAGGAGTAGACTTTGATGAGACATTTTCACTTGTCGCTCGATTAGAATCTATTAGATTATTGTTAGCTATTGCATGTGCTCTTAAAATCACACTTCAACAAATGGATATTAAAGGAGCCTTTTTGAATGGTTACATAGACAAAGAGGTCTATGTCGAACAATCCAAAGGGTTTGAGGATCCACACCATCCTAACCATGTGTTTAAACTGAAAAAGACACTTTATAGGTTGAAACAAGTCCCTCGTGCGTGGTATTATAGGCTGACTGAGTTTCTATTGTTATTTGGTTTTACTCGTGGTGAGGCTGATAGAACATTGTTCATTTTACGCCAAGGATCTGATATTTGTGTTGCCCAAATATATGTCGATGACATTGTATTTTGGTCTACTAATTCTACCTTGGTAAATGCCTTTGTTTCAGCCATGACATGTATGTTCCAAATGAGCAGAACCGGTGAGCTCAATTTCTTCTTAGGGATTTAAATCAAGCAAGAAAACTCTGGTTTATTTCTGTCTCAAGAGGTGTATGCCAGAAACTTGGTAAAAAGGTTTGGACTATATGGTTCAAAGACCAGTATTACACCCATGTCCACTACTTTAAAACTCAGCAGACACGATGTTATTACCACTGCTGACATCACCGAGACTGCCACTGTTGATCCAACACTATATAGATCAATGATCAACAATCTCTTGTATATGTTGGTCATTTGACCGGACATCATGTTTTCAGTATGGGTGTGTGCAAGGTATCAATCTAATCCTAATACTACCCCCTTAGCTGCAGTTAAATGAATTTTCAAATACATATCTGAATCTGCTAGTCTAGGATTGTGGTACACTAAGGAAACATACACTAATCTCATTGGGTTTAGTGATTTGAACTGGGTTGGGGACATTGATGATCGAAAGTCCACAAGTGGTGGATTCTTTTATTTAGGCAAAAATCTGGTCTCATGGTATAGCAAGAAACAAAATTGTTTTTCCTTATCCAATGTTGAGTCTGAGTACGTTGCCACGGGTAGTTGTGTCACTCAACTTATATGGTTAAAAAATATGCTATGTGATTATGGTCTTACGACTGATACATTATTGATGTTTTATGACAACCTTAGTGCCATTAATATCTATAAGAACCCGGTTCTACACTCACGCACAAAAGATATAGACATTAGGCATTACTTCCTTAGGGATTTGGTGAATTTGCAAGTGGTTGACATCAACATATAGAAATAAATAATCAGCTTGCTGACATATTCACAAAACCACTTAACTCTGAGAGATTCTTTAGCCTTAGAAGAGCTCTTGTTTTGTATCTCAGTTAGTCTCACTGTCTTTGCCACTGTTATCATAACATCACTGATCAACAGTGTTATTCTTGTTTGTGATGTGTGTCATTTGTTGCCTTTTGTCCTTCATTTACTTTGGGTCTAGGTTAGTGCTGATGGATTTCAGTCTCTCTTTCTATCTTCTCTGTTGTCTTGAGTATTGTGGATGTCCTGTTTGCCCGATTTTCTCCTCTCCCTTGCACTATTTTTAGAAGCAACTAAAAGAGCCCAATGTTGGCCAAATAAAGAGCCCAATGAAGGCCAATCAAGAAGAGTCCAATGGGGACCATTTTTTGTTGTAACTTTGCTATGGGTAGCACTGCGACTGTTGCAGTCCACTCGATTCTCTAAGACTACATTGAATCATATATATTTTGTGTACCCAGTTCTATTAGTGTAGCGTCCCGGCTTCGGATCAAGGTCCGGACGTCAAGGATTATGCCGAACTCCCAGATACATATATCAAAGCGTATAATTATTACAAACCCCAAATTTAATTTACAAGTCAACAGTTATTTCATACGTCTAATACAATAGTAGCGGAATAAGTAGCAAGGTGTACTATCAGTCTGTCTACCCCAATCTCACTTCGTGCTCTATACCTTGGAATCAAAGTTAGAACAGGAAGAGCGTAGTCATATAGACTTAGTGAGGATAATCAAACATGTATCAGAATGCATGAATGCAACAGGATAGCAAACCACCACATGATGTTCAAGCAATTTTCAAAATGGGGAAACCGTTCACAGGCAGGCAGGATCATAGCACATAAAAGGTGCTAGATTCACAACACTGTAACAGTAACTGTTTTGGGCTAGACCAAACTGATAAGGTATTGGTCAAATAACAAGATGGAGTAACAGGATGGAGGAGTGACCTCGCCGGTGCTGCATAGAATGATAGACACTACCCATCGCAAACCGGATATACAGGAGTGGAGGAGTGACCTCGTCGGTGCTGCATAGAATGATAGGCACTACCCATCGCAAACCGGACATACAGGAGTGGAGGAGTGACCTCGCCGGTGCTGCATAGAATGATGGGCACTACCCATCGCAACCCGGATATAGGACGGTTGAATAGTCCGAACAAGTAGGAGCCCGAAAAAATAGCGCTGCAGACCGCTTTATAAATTTTGTCGAACAAGTCGACCAGGCCGGTTTCTCAAGTTTTCCAAAAATGTGTGGTTGCTTTTAAAATCATTTTTCATGCAATGCATATCATGTGGAACAGCAAGACATAATCAGGATGGAATAGCAAGATGTAACTGGAATAGAATAGCAAGATATAATCAGGACAAAATAACAAGATGTAACCAGTATACAGATCAACAGGTTACAATAATAATCATATAGTCAGTAGTCGTAGTTAGTAGTTGCGTCGTTGTCAGTTGGGACATCGTCGCGTAGTCGAAGTCAGAGTCAAGCAAGCAGGGAAGTAAGCAGGAACATGTACTTTAATAGGAAGATTCTGAAAGGTAACAACTTTTCCAGGGCCGGATGTCGAAAGCCTGAAATCACTCACTTTGGTTGAACATGCAAGCTACGCAACCTTGTAGTCCTGATAAACGGATAATACTGCTTAACTTTTACGCAAGAATAATTATAAGACTCCCGTAAATCCCCCTGTAACAAGCGTAAGCAAGTAGCAACAATCAAAAGACGATGACGCTTACGCATATAAGTTCATATAATCATATGATGCTAACCAAACATACTTCAAGATCGACACAGTACCAAGTTTCATGCTCAAGTGGGAATTAATTTAGAATCTAAAGATACTATGCGCAAGTAGATAAGTAAATTAAACGCCAAGTAACAGGTGGACTACTCAAACCAAAGCTGGAATTACTTTGACCAATCAAAACACCAATTGATAGCAAACATGAACCAATATAGCAAGCAGCTACATTAACCAACTCAACAAAGTATCAACTCTGTAATTAAATTCGACATAAATTTCATATACCGATAACTTTAAAAGTTCATGGCTATTTTCACTCTAATCTCATACACACCTCTAGCCTACTCAGTTTGAAATTAAACAGACGTGATAGATTGTCCAAGTATCAACAAATGCAGACTCTAGATCTTCAATCTTCTATTCTATCGGTACCAGATACCAGTGGTCGAGCAAACCAATCATCATTTTTATATCTTCAAACATAATGGGAAAAGAACAGTAGCAATCCACCATTGAATACAGGCAATATACCTCATCAATCTCTAGATCCATGAGAAAGATGCAATCATTAGAAAGTACATAAAGACAGTAGAACGAAAAAGTTATCAAAGCTCTCAATGACACAAGCAAATATGGACACAAAAAGACCAAGACACCAAGCATGGCTACACCGCACGAACAGTATCCTCTCCTTAACTAGATGGAACTTGAAACCAAATAAAGAATGGCTAGAGAAACATATACAAAGTAGAAATGCAGTAATATTTCAATTGTTCAACATTAAGCAAAGTATCTCTATCTCAGAACACAAGTATGTACTACAATGAGTGAGCACTAAACTGCAAAACATTTTACACATTCAACCACACAAGTATAAATGTATAATCTATATTACTCAATGGTCATGCAGAAATTTATGGAATGTGATTTGCATTTTAAGTAGTACACACGAAGGTATTCACAAGTACACATCGAATCAAAATACCATTATGTTATCATAGGCCAGTCTTGAGGCATACTACACGAGCTCAAAACTAATTTATAAGGTGACATATATACCAGCTTCATTAGAACAATCCTTTACAAATCACCAAATGAGGAACGAAATACCTAATCCCTGAAAATTTTCATACATCCATTATTTTGAACTTAATTATAACAGATTTGCAAAGAATGTTTGAAAACCAACCTACTCTCAAAGGCTTCAGGTTCAGGAGAAACAAATATTAACATCTTGAACTTTTCCAACATCACATTGTGTCAACCCCCAAGCTTACAGTATATATGCCCAACAGGCTACAAAATTGCTAAACAAGCCATCAAAGGACCTTTCATAAACGGCAAAGGTTAATCCCAATATGCAAGAATATACAGATACACTTAATACTTCAACACAATCAAATAAATCATAGAAATGCGCAGATACAGAACAAATAAACGGTATAGCTCATGACTCAACAACAATAACACTCAAACGGGTAACAATTAATTAACACTGTTTCCCATCCCAAAATTCGATTATAATCGAAAGAGAAGGGGTACTAACCGGAGAAGTCGATCGAGAACACGACAACTAGTCCGGTGCGAGCAGTGGCGGAGACGAGGGGCGCGGGTGAGAATGACCGAGAGAGATGGGCGAGAGAGAGCAGGGAAATGGCGGACTACTGCTCGATTCAGGAGGAATTTGGGTGTGACGGGAAATGAGAGGTGAGGGGCTATTTATAGCCGTTTCTCTCTCGTCCGTGACCATAGCTTAATTGCTTCTGTTGGAAGCTAGCCCGGTGGCGGCTTGTGTCACAAGCATCGCCAAGCGTTCCCGTCACGAAGAAGAATGGGCAAATAAATCCCAAAAAATAAGAATTCGATATCCGGGACGATATTTGAGGTGAACTAAAGTAGAATCAAAAGTAATTTTATGAATTTTTATTTTTATTATTATTATTTTATAATATTAAATAGTAATTTAACGCTACTGGCAGATAACTGGCGGATACGAATTGGCAATTAATCTCCGAATTTAATCCGTCGTTAGGAAACGATATCCTAGCGAGCGTCAAGTCGGGGTCAGGAGTCAGTTCGAAATAATACTAATAATAATATCGGATTAATTGCTAGTGCGGACTTATTGAAATTCAAGGTTCTTACACTATACCAGAGATAATGATCACCGGTCATGAAGCACTATCATTCATGGATGGATCATCTGGATACAACCAAATTCGCATGGCACCCAAAGACGAAGAG
>JAYMSP010003237.1:0-20542 GCA_036897095.1 Plantago elongata
CTTCCATCGTCATCACCATTATCACCACCACTCCGCCTCTGATCAACACCACCACCACCACTGCAATACCCACCTCCCTTCGCGGCCATTGACTTCCTCAAATCGATCCACCGCCACCACCACTGCCATAGTTGATGTCAAAGTACGAATGGCCACCCGGACTCTCGTGTTCCTCCTCGCCTCCAAGTGTCTGAAATAGGTGGGCGATTTTCGCGTCAGGAGGAAAATTGGCCGTGTGGTGGCGCGTGGAAGTGTAGGAGCCACACCTCCGTCGTGTGCCTCCATCCTCGTCGCGAGCCGTTCAACACGACCTCCTCGCAATCTGGAAGCTCATCTTCTCCGACGGTGCGAAAATGCTAGCTCAGCTCAAATCGATTCTCCACTCATCCGATTTCGCACCGCAAGTCAATTCGGACACACTCGCGCGAATCCTCGGGATTCCAATCGAGCACTCGCGGCTCTAGATGTAGATGGCTTGTGCAACTGGACCAACATTCACTGCCATGGATATGGCGTATTGTCACACTGTAGAGAGAGAGAAAGGGAGAGTAGTTGTGTGGAGCTGTCATTTTTGCGATATGGAGAATAATGAGTGTAGAGAAGTTAGAACCTCCGTAGATCTGGAGAAAGAGAATAGCTTTGAAACATATTACAAATAAATCCGATTGGCTTTGAAACATATTACAAATAAACCAGAGTGAAATAATGCCACATAATCGCCACGTTGGAGCCACATAAGCACGAAATGCCACATCATAGCCGGAGTCAACGCTGGAATCCAATTTGGGTTCATCTGTAATAAAAAAAACATCAGATGGTCATCCGTAATTGGAGCAAACTGCAGGGTCCATATGTAATTGCCCCTTAAACTAACATGTGCAATTTGTTTTACAATATACATTCTTTATTTCTTTCTTTTTTATCTTTGACTATGGTACACCAAGAATTGCATCCGGCCTGAAATTAGTATGAGTGTTATCATTTAAATACCTTTCTCAAATTGAACAAAATTTTTATTTCAACATCGTTTTCCATCATAAATTGACCTAATAGTATACCAGATTAATGCTTACAACATTATATTCAGTGAACGCACTTCGAGAACTTAACTTCTCAATATTCATTTTCACAATATAATAATTCAATTATGCTCACAGCTGATTCGAAAGACTACTAAAAAGTTAAGTGTGTTATGTTTTTACATAACGGTGACTACTATATATACATACCGTAATCAAATTACCAAATCAGTTGATTATACTTTAGCACTCCAATAAAATGAAAATATTAGGTTGGAAATGAGAGATTGATATAATAATAATAATAATAATAATAATAATAATAATAATAATAATAATAATAATAATAATAATAATAACAACATGCCATTAGTGATGTTGGTTGTTTTTTTTTTTTTGTTGCATATAGTAGGTTTTCGTAAAAATGGTAGTTGAATGATTGATAATAAAGATGAAGGCGTAAATGGAAGAGTCGAACAATTGAAGAGAGTTTTTTTCTTTTTATCAAGGATGAATGTAGTTTGGATATAGCGAGTCTAAATTTTTTGTGTTTTTTCTTATGTAATATATTTATTGATTGATGATTAAAATTAATTTTATAAATATTGTAGTTTTTTACGATAAATAGATTGTCATCGACAATTTTACACTAAAAATAGACAATTATACATCAAACATAAGTAATTTGTACCAAAATATTAATATGATTGGATGGACACATAAAAACGGGTTATGTATTATAAGGGAAAATGTGGGTCGATCCAGGTCAAGCGGGTTGACTTGCGAAAAAAATATATTGTGTAGTTTTATATGTAAATTGTATATATTTATTTATTATGTAGGACTTTCAAAGACTCTCATTATATGATTTATGAACTTTTAGGAGACGGACTCTTGAAATGACGATGAAATTTTGGATATGTTTCACATAACTTTTTCTTATTTAATTGAAACTGGGAAAAAATTATGAGCATAAATATATAACCTCGTGAGAATTGTTAAGAGAATTGCTACAGAATGTGAAATTGAAGCATAGAAGAATTAAAAAAAAATTGAAGTTTTAACGTCGATGCTTGCTTGTATTATGTGAAAAGTGAATCGGAGGAGTTTATTAAGTTTTAGTATCATACAATTTCTTTAATTTTAATTATAAATATTTTCATATATAAGTTTAAAAAATATAAAATAATATAAAGTAAAAGGAAAAAAAATACTATTTGTGGTTATGATAACGACTAATGTTGTTATGCAACCGAGGACTCGGTTCGATTAGTTATTTCGAGCCGAGCTCAAATTTATACTCGTTTTGTTATCGAGTTGAACTTGACTCGATAAAGTTCGATATAAATAATTATTTCAATAAATTATAAATTTGTATATATATATATATATATATATATATATTTATTTATTTATTTATTTATTTATTTATTTAATATTTTTATTGATAAAGCTCATTTAAGCTCGATAAAACTCGTATTTTTAATTTCGAGCTTGTTATGTGTTACTCAAACTAGATCTCGTTTTGCTCATTTTGTTAATAAGCAGAGGTCAGTTTGTTTCGATTAAGTTCGAGCTCGAGCATCAAAATATCCAACTCGACTCGGTTCGAAAACATCACTAACCACGACCTAGCTATTTGAAAAAAGAATTCCGATTATATCATCGTTCTAACCGTACCTCAAAATAAACACTATTCTGTTCATACCTATAATCCAGTCATATTCATAACCCATTGGAACTAGTATATTATTGATTTTGACCGTTCTGAGTATCAATCTAGTATGTTGATCCGCTTGAATGGATTCAAGTAACACCACCCATAAGCTTTGACTCGTATTACACGTCGTAGCAAAACAAACTTATCCCGTTACCTCCTCCGATTGAATAATAACTTTTTAAAAAATTACTTTCTCTTTAATTAAAAAAAAATAGAATAATAATTTGTATGAAATATTATGCTGATGAAGTTAAAGTTGTAAGTGAATGACAAAGTAAGAACAAAATTGAATAAAATGATGATGAAGTAGGAAAGAGATATAATAAAAAATTAATTAATTAAATAAATTTTTTTATTTATACATTAGAAAGTTTATAATAAAACATAAAAAAAAAATTATGAAAATTTTAAAATACCGAGAAAGTAGTAATTAATTAGTTAATCACCTCTTAATTTCATTTCAATCCAAATTATATATCAAAAGTTTTACCACTAAAGTAACTTTCCCTATAAATACACTCTCCTTTACATTCCATTTCTTCCATCAAGCATCAACACAGCTAAGTTTAATCTATGGTGGTGGCTAGCCAGAGGAGAAAGAGTTGCTGAATAATTGTAAGTTGCCTTTTTTACATCGAAATGCAAATTCGTGTTATATAGTATATGATTGAAATTGTAGATTGGTCTCGTTAACCCGTGGATGTTTCGTATTCTTAAGTTTAAAAAAAAATTGAAAACAAATTTTTTTCTTTTAAAATATTAATATTACAACCATATTAAATCAAATCAACTAATCAATATCGTGTCGACATAATCATAACACAGGTCTCGTCACACTTGATGGGATTAATCTACCCATATGAAATCAATCTAGGCCTCATTGGCCCAAGCGAACTCTTTTAACGATTGTTTTTTAATTTTAATATGTTATCACCATTTTTTTTAATTTTAATATGTTATCACCATTTTGTTTCGGTGAGCATTTGAATTTGAACCATGGCCGGAAGGTGAACAACTTACTAAATTATTAATATTATTTGTTTATCCTAACTTTCAGAGTTATACTAATTTAAACCCTTTGTTTGAGAATAGCACCAACTTACTCGTTTGTTTGAAGTTGTTGTATCTATTGATAATAAATCGTAGGATAAAATCAAGTTAACAAAAATTGATTTGAAGACCATAAAGTTATCTAAAAAAATTGATTTGAAGACCATAAAGTTAACTAAATCCATGCCTTATGGACTGATATGGTTATACGCGACCACGTGGACAACTTATGTTATGTAAAGTATAATATTATTCATTTTGATCCGATTTTTAATTTTTTATTTTGATTTAAAATTCTGTAAACGGTAAATAACTTTATTATCACTCGACTCGACTTTAATCGAGGTGGAAGGTTGGGTATATAAGAATTTGATATTTGGTGTGATGACTAGAGGAAAAAACAACTCCTTGCTTGTTGGTGTGTTTTTGGTCTTTATCAGATGGACAAGACACAAAAGTAGTAAACGTTGAACATCAAGAAGAAGAAAATGAAGCAACATGTACACATTGGAAATAGCAGGCAATTTTGCCGCTTATGAAAACAATGCAAGTACACCAACATGTATTGTTTTCTTGCTGAAACAAATCACACGTTTTGCATTATCATTGACATTGTTACCTGCACTTCTTTGAATTATATGTGTGAATTGTATATATCTTTTTATAGAAGGTCTTACTTAATTCCAGAGTTATAGTTGCAGATATATAAACATAACATTTTACAAGAAAGTTTGCATATAGCGGCAGAGAATGGCAAAATCTACGACAGTGTTGACCGGTATACTAGCCTTATGTTGCTGGACAAGCATAGCAAGTGCAGAACAAGCACTGTACAAAGATCCTAAGCAGCCGGTTAATCGTAGAGTCAGAGACCTGATGAACAGGATGACCCTGGAGGAGAAAATAGGCCAAATGATACAGATTGAGAGAATAGAAGCGACTCCTGATGTCATGACGAGGTACTACGTAGGTAGTGTATTGAGTGGTGGTGGCAGTGTTCCAGCTCCACAGGCATCTCCGGAGACCTGGATTGACATGATCAATAATATCCAGAAGGCTGCATTGTCTACTCGTCTTGGGATCCCGATGATATATGGGATAGATGCTGTTCATGGCAACAATAATGTTTATAAGGCCACTATATTTCCTCATAATATCGGTCTTGGTGCTGCTGGGTAAGTAGTTTTATGGTTTTTGCATAAATATTGCGTAGAGAAGTTTCTGACTTGTGCTGTTGGCTAATTTTATCAGGGATTCAGAGCTGGTTAAGAGAATTGGAGCTGCAACAGCCCTTGAAGTCAGAGCTACTGGCATTCCATATGCTTTCTCTCCTTGTATCGCGGTGAGGAAATTAATCTGTTTTTGTCAATTATGGTTCCTATAAACGTGTGGCTTTCTAAATGCCTTATTCAATAATAAGGTTTGTCGAGATCCAAGGTGGGGCCGTTGCTACGAGAGCTTCAGTGAAGATCCAAATATAGTCAGGGCAATGACTGAGATTATCCCTGGATTACAAGGCAATCAACCGGCTAATGCTAAGGGCGTTCCTTATCTGGCTGGACAGTATGTCTCTTACTTTAGTTGCCATATCCTTCAGTTATTCAGTAGTCAGTACTGTAAAGTTATAACTTATAATAAGTATTTAGTTCCGTCCTGAAAATTGTTGCTCTGTGAGTTTAACATAGCAGTCTGCAGATGTTTGTTTTGAGAACATTTTTTTATAAGTTCATTAAATTTCGAATATTTTTCTTTGTTCAGGCAAAATGTCATAGCCTGTGCTAAGCATTTCGTTGGTGACGGTGGAACGACTGAGGGGATAAATGAGAACAACACTGTAGCAACCAGGCATCAGTTACTTCGAACACACATGCCAGCTTACTATGATTCAATCATTAAAGGCGTGTCTAGTGTCATGGTTTCGTATTCAAGCTGGAACGGGATAAAAATGCATGCCAATTGTGATCTAGTCACTGATTTCCTAAAGAAAACAATGCGCTTTAGAGTAATGTCATCTCCCTAGACAGTGATTTGTTTCAATAATCACTTAAACGAGATAGCTAACGTGACACCTTGGTTATCTTTCAAATACTACAGGGATTTGTTATCTCAGATTGGCAGGGAATTGACAGAATCACTGATCCACCTCGTGCAAACTACACGTACTCTATCTTAACTTCAGTTAATGCTGGTCTTGACATGGTTAGTTTCATCGTCTCATAATTTATTCCTCCAGAAAAGTGTGAAAATACTGATCATGAAGTCGATTACTGAATATATACTGCAGATAATGCTTCCATACAACACGACAGAATTTGTTAATGACATAATGTTCTTGGTTAAGAATAATTTCATTACCATGAGCCGGATTGATGATGCTGTCAGGAGGATCCTAAGAGTAAAGTTCACAATGGGTCTCTTTGAACACCCGCTGGCAGATTATAGTATGACCAAGTACTTAGGAAGTCAGGTTAGTTTTGAAAAATGTCAGATTTGAACACTTGAAATCTTTTTCTTAACATTTATGTGTGTATAATTTTCTCAGGAACACAGAGAATTGGCAAGAGAAGCAGTAAGGAAATCGCTTGTATTGCTCAAGAACGGTGAATCTGCAGACTCACCATTGATACCACTTCCTAAGAAGACAGCAAAGATACTTGTTGCAGGAACTCATGCCAACAATATTGGTAACCAGTGTGGTGGTTGGACAATTGAATGGCACGGCCAAAGCGGCAACATTACAGCTGGTACAACAATCTTGGATGCAATTAAGCACACTGTGGACCCTGAAACAGAAGTTGTTTTCATCGAAAACCCAGATTCGGAATATGTTAAGGCCAACAACTTCTCATATGCCATTGTAGTTGCAGGCGAAGTACCATATTCGGAAACATATGGAGATAACCTGAACTTGACCCTTCCTGATCCAGGGCCTAGTATCATCACAAATGTTTGTGGCTCACTGCAATGTGTTGTGGTTCTCGTTACAGGGCGTCCAGTTGTGATTCAACCATACGTCTCTCAAATGAGTGCACTTGTAGCTGCCTGGCTTCCAGGATCAGAAGGCCAAGGTGTTGCAGATGTTTTGTTTGGTGATTTTGGTTTCACTGGAAAGCTTCCTCATACGTGGTTCAAAACTGTCGACCAGCTTCCTATGAACGTCGGGGATAAGCACTATGATCCACTGTTTCCCTTTGGTTTTGGACTTAACACAAAACCTGTAAACAGCAATTAGAATGGGAGTAAAGTTCCTGAAATGAAATCTTGTTAGCTGATTATTTGTCCAGTATAGCGTTGCTAGATTTACCAAGATTGCTTTGAAGTATGTGTTGCCAATGTAAATAGTCACTGTAAATATGTATCTCTACCAGTTCCATTGATATAAACTATGAAATTTAAAACTTGCAAACTGAAATAGCATAGCTATGAAGATTATCAGCAAAATGAAAGTGAAGAATTTTATTCAAACCAAAATTCACAACGTTATAATAAGATACAACAGCGTTAGTGATTTAAACATGTGTTCGATATATTGTGTGATGATACAGATGCACAAAGCACTAAGCTATGTTAGCTACTGCTCAATCGTCTTTGGCCTTACTCTCAGATGCATCTTTGGACGTGTTACCAAGATCTTCTCCCTCTTTAATCAGCCTCATGATGTCTGCTTTCTTCTCCATAAGACCTTCAATTTTGTCATTGATTTTCTGCAGCTTGCTTTTCAGTTTCTCAAGATCCTTGGGGTTATACTTTTCTGTTATTTTTTGTTTCTTCTCTTCCTTTGTTTTCTTCTTGTCTTTATCTTTCTTGTTGTCCTTTGTCTTCTCTCCTTTCTTATCCTCAGCTTGAACATCTGATAGTTTCCCATTACCATCAATGTTAAGCTCCCTAGAAGTGACCTTGTCTTCGCCTGCAGTCTTGAGATCATCTTTTTCCTGATTAGGATCTACATCTTTCCCTCTGGATCCCTTTTCTTTATTTTTTCCCTCCTTATGCTTCTTATCTTTCTCCTTCTTGTCTTTCTTTTCCTCATCTGAAATCGCCTTGATTCTCTTTTCCTTGTGCTTCTTTTCATCCTTCTTCTTATCTTTCTTCACCTTCTTCCCATCTTCGGTTTCCTCACCTTCAGACTCTGTTTCCTTGCTTTTCTTATCTTTTTTGTTGTTCTTTTTCTTTTCCTTATCTTTCTTCCCTCCCTTTTCCTCATCTATTTCTTCTTTGCATTCACCCTCAGAATCTTCATTTTTCTTCTTCTGTGTTTTCTCCTCTTTCTTTTTCTTTTCTTTCTTGTCATCTTTCTTCTCCTCCTTTTTCCCCATTTCTTTAGATTTTTCTTCATCTGATTGCTCCTTAGATACCTCAATTTCTTTTATCTTCTTCTTTCCATCCTTGTCCTTTTTCTCCTTGTGTTCTTTCGATTTCCCTTCATCAGATAGCTCCTCAGATTCCTCACCTTTCTTCTTCTTGTTCTTTTTCTCATCCTTGCATTCTTTCTTGTCCTTATTTTCTTTATGTTTCTCTCCATCAGATAGCTCCTTGTCATCTTTCTTCTTCTCCTTGTCTTTTTTAGGTTTCTCTTCGTCGGATTGTTCTTCAGACTTTTCGCCTTTGTTCTTCTTTTCCTTCTTGCCATGTTTCTTCTCTACATCCTCTTTCTCTTCATCTTTGACAGTCTTCTTCTTCTTCTCATGATTCTCTTCTTCCTTCAACAAACCTCTATCTTTCGATTTATGCACATCTTCCTCGGGATTCTTTTCCTTGTCCTCCTTGTGTTTGACCTTGTCTGTCACTACTGACTTGGTCTCCATTTCAAGCTCAACCTTGGTCTTTTCCTCTGCTTCACAGGCCTTTTCAGTTTTGCTCTCAACTTTCAGATGATACTTTTCCTTCTCTACATTGTCGTCTGCAACAAGAATATACTCATCTTCCATCACAATTCTCTTGTCTTCCAAGCAGTACTACTGTTTATCGTTTAATAGAAGTACCTGATGAGAGAACGATCAAACAATACATCACATTCAAATATCAACCATATGTTGGCAACAATTACATGAGCCTGAATCACCGCCATACAAAAGAAAAACAATAGTAATTCATTTCAAGGAGTATACAATCTCAAGACAGGTCGTGGACCAAGTTGAATCAGGGCTTTGAGCTAAACTATTCTAAAAAAATTATTCTAATGAATTGATGCAGCTACTGTAAGCTCCACATGCAATGATGCACATTAACGGCAAAACTGCAGGAAAATTTGAAAGTAAAACACAACAACACTACAAAAATGACACTTGACACTTGTGTACATAGAAAGCAATTCATTAATCAGTACAACTTGCCTACAGCAAATTACCACTCAGAGCTATACATAACCTATATCGGAGTGTTCTAAAACTGCGGAACCTGACATTTGCTTTACGATTGATCCACACATTTCTACTTGGTATTTATAGTTTGTACTTGCAGTCTTGCAATAAGGACTTTGCATACAAGCAAAGAAAACCATTTTGGTGGTAAATACAGAACTGAGACTTGTACTTTTTTGCTGATCAGGAAACACAGTTCACCTTGATGGCTAAAATTATCTAAATCACCAGGCTTTCTACTAATGAAATTGAGCAGTGACAAAAAATTAACAAATCCACATAATCAAAGTTGTAAGTTGTTGTAGTCCAAGAGAAAATTCCTAATTGCATAAACAATCAATTCCAGAGACCAAGATTGAATCGAACACCATCAATATTCAATATCCTATGCCCATCGATGCAAAGATAAGTGTACTGTCACTGTGTGCATATAACACAAAAACACACACAAACCTCGCAATAGATTATAGAATGGAAATAAAATAGAAATACAGTATACAGTAAGTACTAAAGGTGTAATTTGAAGACGTAGAAATGCAGTGAAATTGAGTACTATACCTCTGGAGCAAAAAATGATGCAAGATCAGCTGCTGATTAAAGAGATGGCGAAATTGAATTCTTGTCTGTAAAGTGGGTATCGATCGATTGATTTATTGGTTTTTAGAATCTGGTGTTTGTGATATTTATAGAAATGGGTTGAGATTGTGAATGTGATGTGCACAATATAAATCATTAATTAAGAGTGGGTGACGGTGTGTAGATTGGGATGGGACAATGTCGGCCATTAGCCGCTTACGCGCAAATCTCCACCTAATGGGTCCGCTACCAATAACTTGGGACCGACGTTTTCCTTACTCCCAACTCTTAAATCATGCCCGCTTTTACTTTTCACTATTGACCAACTACAGATCTATCCACCTTCACTAAAATTTTACAAATTAATTTTAAATCAAAATCATAAATCGTTCCATTCAATTATACAACTTTAGGAACCGAATAATTGAATTTATATTATAATTTAAAATTTATTTATAATGAAGATCGAAAATTGTTGGTAAATAAATTAAACCAAAACGTATTGAGCGAAATGAATGGAGGGATTAGTACTTACAATACTTTGATATGCAGCGTACAAATAGCCTCATTTATAAAAGAATCAACAATCCAACAATGAACAATGAAGCGCAGTTTAATCGGTAATACACTTCACTTCCAATTAATAGGTGGAGTATTCGAGTCACATCGGTCGTTTAAAAAAGAAAAAGAACCCACAATTTATGCACGATTGATATAGGCAAGGCACGTTGCACAATATAAGAGAGTTAATTGCAACGGCGAGAAGTTCAATTATAATAATTGAAGGAATTACTCATTTCAATAAGATGATGTGTCCTTTTTTTCACGTATCCAATAAAATTATGTCTTGTTTGTTATATAGATCTTAGAATGATGATTACATTGTAGTTTATTAGACGTCCATAAAAAATAAAGTGGGTGAATAAGTTCATATTTTGATTTATAATTTACGGTCTGGGTTTGTGTTGAAGTTCAATTAAGACCTATAGATTTCTAACTAGTTGGCATTTTGGATTATGTGTATACTGTGCAAATTTAATTGTGCCATATTGCAATTGTACTCTCATTCTCAATTTACAAATTTATACTAACACAAATTTTGATAATTTAATTAAAATTTATTATTTATTATGAAACAATTAAAATTTATCCATTTAAATTTGCCAAACGGCCTATGATCCGTTATACATAACACATGCCAAAGGGCTCAATCCAATCTGACGATCACATCAATATCCAAGTGCAAATTAAGCCCGTCCAAGAAAAGTAGAAAGCACAGCCCACTAACCCAGATAGATAAACTCGGACCGACCGGGCCGGATATCGTTCGGCGAGTTACGACTGTCACGTCGTGAACACAAATCCTAGTATCTATGGGTCCCACTTCCTCAACTGCGTGTTAAGCATGAATGCAAACGTTGAAAAATTAAATAAAAGAGGCTATTATATTTATTTAATGTATACTTTGGTATTGAGAAAGTGACATGCTATTTTCCAATCCCACATTTTGCTTTATCATAACGGATTTTGCAAATATTAAAGTTTGGTCAACAAGAATAACATATGTTGATGAGATGAGAAAAAAAAGCGAGAGAGGTCTTTTATATTTAGTAGTAAGCAATTACAAAATTGTGAAAGTTTTTGTTTTAGAATTTAAATTGTATGTAGAAAAGAGTTTGAATATAAAAATCAGTCTTAGAAATTTAAAAATAAATGCTTCACCATCTATGGATACTTGTTGGAAAATCTAGTCACCAAAAATAAAGATGGTAATTGTCAGTAAGAATTCTTAATTAAGCAATGCCACTAACTATATTCTATACGTCCATTATTATTGAGACAAATTAAATTAATGCAAAAAAGAGTATGTATGAGTACAAGTTTGTATTTCCTGACGCCTATAATACTTTAAATTTATCTTTTAAGAAAAATAATTACAGTGTAAATAAAATTATATTTATAAATTAAATATTTTATGTTTTCAATAACACTTATAAGAAGTCATCGGCATAGAAATAGAATCTTATGAATTTAATGAAAATTTTATTTCTAAATTTGATTTATAACCAAATAACCTATTCGTATTTTTTTATTTTTACAATAAAAGATGTTTGGAAAACTTACTCAAATCAAACGGTTAATGAGATAAACAAAATTAATTAGAGGAGGGTTTAGTTGAATTGAATTGAATTGAAATAAAGGAAAAGAAAAGAGGTGCTGCTTTCACGGTCTTTCTCTCCTGTATTTTCATTGCTGTTCTTCTCTGTCTCTCTCTGCTGTATTATTATTCTCTCTCTAGATATAGAATTATAGAGTATTTATCTTTCTCTGTCCTCCATTTTCAACCAGCTTTACCAAATCAAAAGGAGAAGATAGACTCCAATTAGATTGAGAGAGCCTTTTTTCTAGGGAAGGAAAAAGATCTCTCTTCTTCAATCCCAATCCTCTTCCGTCGCATCTCCTCCTAATCCCTCAACAGATTCTTCAACATGAATGATCTCATGACGGTAAGCCTCTGTTTTCTCATTCCGTTTCTTTCAATAATGTACCAGCTCCAAATAGAGGAAATCATATTTTCGATTGATTTGAAATATTAGATTAAAAAAGGGTAAAACTGTTTAGGCCTTTATCACTTTCAATTTCTGCTTACTCTATTTGGATGTTTCGATTTTTATCAATTTATTTAGTTCTACCTTTTTACTGGTGAATGAATATATGTCGCATTTATATGTTTTGTCAAAGTTGTGCGAGCTGTTTGTAGATATTTCAGATCAACACGAGTGCGATTAGCTAACTTTTTATGAATTGTGCTTTGGAGAGATTTGGAATGAGGCTTTGGTGGTTGTGGTTAGAATATATTTTCATTTTTTGTTGCTAGAGTTTAGTTTCTTTGAATTTGGATACTTTAGTTTGGTACTCTGTAGTTAGGTGCATACATTTTGCTCATTTTCAGTCGTTGAATTTGATGCTAAATTGTCTGGATTCATGTGTGGTGACTCGTGAGGCGTTTTTTTTTTAATTGCTAGTTGTTGCTGATAATGGTAATTTAGGACTTGACTCAATTAGCAATTCTATGGATCTCGCCTAGATGTATTTTTGCTTTCACGGGTTGTATTTTTGTCGTTGAGTTTGCCAACCCTTTTCTCAGTATCCATCTAGCAGTCATGTATGCTTACTCTTTATCCCTTCCAGGATTCTTTTGTAATCCCTCGGGATGAAACGAACAGAAATGGAGATCTCGAAATGGGAATTCAGAGACCTGTTCAATCGGGAGAGCTGGGACTGGATAATTTCTTCAAGAAGGTGACTTATGGAATAAAGTTCGAATTTAGAAGATTTTTTACATTGGATTTTCTATTATTTATACCATCAGATCCTGTTTATGTTGATTCTCTCAGTCTCAAGCTAAACTTTTTCTTTTTCTTGTCTGATTTCTAGGTCCAGGACATTGACAAACAATATGAGAAACTCAATACGCTACTGAGGAAGCTTCAGGTCTAAATTCATTCCTCTTGGACTCGTTGTACTTTATATTTTTGATTTTCAATTTTATCCTATCATTTTACATTGAGGAAAGCTCTTTTTGTTTGTTTCTGATGGGGTAATTTATACTTGCTAGCTCCCAATTTCCCCTGTAAGGAATTGTGTCAGGACATAATGATCTAGTATATAGTTAGTTAGCTTCGTATTGTACATTGCTGAATCTGCTTTTGACATTCTCTAGATGCATTTTTTTATTTTTTTTAACTATGTACATAGGAGTATAATTTTACTCCGTCACTCTAGAAATTTCCAACATATTGAAATCGTTAAAACCTTTCTGGGATCTTCTTTAGTATTTGGGAATCCTGGGATGTGGTTCCATTTTCGTCTGTTTATTAAGTTGAAAATTTTACACAGAATTGAGGCAAGGCTACATGATGGGTTGTTTTGTGAGAGCAGTGCATTGCCTTTTTCTTATACATAGTAGCATTGCTCTACATGCTTGTTTCTGTAAAATGCCACCTGTACAGTAGGACTGTAGGACTATCTGTCATGATTGCAGATTTACTATTAATGACTAGATTAATGGTATTCTGTCTGTCCCCATGTTTCTTGGAATCCATATACTAGGTGCTTAAAGTTTGATGTTGAAGACTGTATAAGCTTAAATTATGGTAGTACCAGCATGTAAAGTTTTGACAATTGTCAAACATGTGTGCTGCAGGATGCTCATGAGGAATCAAAAGCTGTCACTAAGGCGTCTGCCATGAAAGGTAGAATGACTTCATCTCACTAGAATGTGTTGAAGCTTGTGCAAAGTGGTTGTTTCCCAGAGAAGTTTATAGTTTCAAGTTGGTTACATGTAAAACTTATTTTATACCTAGGGCCATTACTTCAATAGTTCAATTACTGTCAAATAGTAAATACCTGTCTCGATACTGAAGCAGCTCGTGTTCGTCTTCTTCAACTTGATCATGTTGATATCCCATTTATATTTAATTCGATATTTTAATGGTCTTTCAGTTCCTTTCTATACCAGTTGCATATGATCTTTTTTCCAACTGTTTTTCTCTCTTAATCTATTTTCCCATTCAAGTCCCATAGACACGTGCCTTTAAATTGTCTCACATTACTTCGAAGTCATCTCACTTGTCTATGATGTGTGTAATTGCAGGAATCAAGCAGCGGATGGAGAAAGATGTTGACGAAGTTGGAAAACTTGCCCGTGGTATAAAATCAAAAATTGAAGCACTTGATAAGGAGGTGAGCAATATTTTGCACGCGTCACCTGGGAGTTTGTGCATGTAATATGTCGTTTAATATTGTTAATTATTGTCCAGAATTTAGCCAGTAGAGAGAAGGATGGATGCGGAAAAGGATCAGCTGTAGACAGAACCAGAACAGCCACAACCATGTAATCTACTTTGCCCTTTTGCTTAGTTATCATCATCTTATATAATCTGGATGGATATTCAGTTCTGTATTCTCACTTGAGCATAATATTCAGTGCTTTAGCAATCGATAGACTACTAGCATTGGTATCTTTTGATCACCAACTATCGATGTTATCCATTCTAGTATCAGTCAATTAGTAATAATCCCCTTAACAAGTGTTTAATATGGGCATTCTTTTTATTAGTGTGTTCTTTTGCTCAAACCTGAATCTATTTAAGAAGACCTTGATGCTTCATAAAAGGAAATTTGGTGTCCGAAGTTTTAATACATGTCATACGACTTGTATATATGACATGTGCCCTAAGTTCTCTTATTTCTAGTTATCCTTCAATCCTCCTGTTTTGTTCTTCCTCCTTTTCTCTATTCTTTCTGGGTGATGACTGGGGTGGGTCTTCTCGTTCCTGGTGATGACATTGGTAATGAGGATATATGTTTTTCAATGCCTGTCTTTCCTCTTCAGTTATCTTATTCTGAGTGAGTTCACCTTTTGGCTCAAGTTGCTCCTGTAAACCAGGACCCCCCACCTGCTGCCGCTGCTTGCCCTTGTTGTGATGTTAAACTATTAACCTTAGCATTGGCGTAAGAGAGCGAAAATGAGATAGTAAGGCGAAACACTTGTTATAAATTATTGGCCGAAAGGGATTTAGGTACTATTCACGCCTATTAGATAGGTTTGCATTTCAATTATGTTAAACCTCTACAAATGCATAGATCAGATGGGCACCCATAGACAATTATCAGAGTAAATAATCTTAATGATTGTTTTTGGATGCAGGGCTTTGAAGAAGAAGTTCAAAGATAAAATGTCTGAGTTTCAGGTGATTTAGGTCGATGTAAAGCTGAATGTTATCTTAATTTCCCACACCCTAATATCTTTTGTTAAATAATTATGCAGACTTTAAGAGAGAACATACATCAAGAGTATCGTGAAGTGGTTGAGAGGCGTGTGTTCACAGGTGATATTGCTTACTAAAAAAAGAGCTTGTTTGCATTTGCATATGAATTAAGTTCACTTTCTGATCAATTCAATGGTTCCTTGTTTTGTGCACTTTTTAGTGACCGGCACACGTGCTGATGAAGAGGTAACCTTATTTATATTTATCTACTGAGATAATTATGATTATTCCTTATACATTACACTTATCACACTTACTCATGAGCCTTCCCCCCCCCCAGACAATTGATAATTTGATAGAGACCGGGGATAGCGAGCAGATCTTTCAGAAAGCAATTCGGGAGCAGGGCCGAGGCCAGGTTTGATAGCTTTAAGCATCTCCATCTCATTTCTCTTATCCAAAGATTTTCGCATGATCACTTGGTGGTACACCAGTTTATTGACCTAAAAATTTATATTGTAATGTTGTAGGTTATGGACACTCTGGCCGAAATTCAGGAGCGACATGATGCAGTTAGAGATTTAGAAAAAAAGCTGCTCGATTTACAGCAGGTATATCTGCTCAACTGTGAGTTTTAATTTTTTTTGGTCGTCAAAAAGAAAGTTTGTGGGAGCTGTCTTAGAGATATTATAATCTTGAATCCTCGTTTTTCCATGTTTAGACTTTAGTGGACTCAGGCAGCATAAAAGCTACCATAAAAAACCTCTAGGCCAGGCATATTTATGAAATGTGTTGTTTCTTGCAGGTATTTATGGACATGGCTGTCATGGTGGATCACCAAGGTGACTTGCTAGATAACATAGAGTCACAGGTATTATTCCTGGGTTGCCTTGAGAGAACTAGGATGCATTATGTAATATTTTCGAGTCTTTTGACGAATAACTTTGTTTGCATTTCTTAGGTTTCAAACGCTGTAGACCACGTGCAGCGTGGTAACACTGCCCTTCAGAAGGCAAAAAGTTTACAAAAAAGCAGCAGGAAATGGATGTGCATTGCAATCCTTATACTTCTCATCGTTGTTGCAATAATTGTTGTGGGTGTTCTTAAACCATGGCAAACCAACAGGGGAGGAGGTGCATAGATGATACTTTTGTAAGATATGACTAGAATCGTGGATGCAAAATTGAGAATTGTTTTGTTCTTTCGTTTCCTACTTTCCTATTGTGATTATTCTTGTACTGGTGGCATTCAGGTTATCAGTTTGCAAGACCACCTGTACTCTTTTGATAACGGGCTTTAGCTGCAGATGTGTAAAATGAGCTATATACAATGATGTGCTTGTGACAAAGGACATAATTTTATGTATAAATTTCTTGTGTACTCTAAACAGTCTAAACTCTGTTTTTTTTTTCTTCTCTCAAGAGGTCTTCATGATGCTTATAAATAAGGCAAAGTTTGTATAGCAGCGTGTTCCCTTGTAGCAAATCTACACTCAAATCGTTGCTTTATCTACACAAGTTAAGAACTAATTCTTAAAGAACTATGGCGAATCCATAACTCATACATCGCCAGGTAAAAAGCATCATAATCAACAGGAGAAAGATGCCACTGAAAATGTTTTCTCACCTTCAAAACGTTGTTTTGTAAAATTGAATATTCTTTGACACTTATCCCCTGGAGGATCTTCTTCAGGATTGGAATATCTAATGTGGCAACAACTATTGAAAAACTCTTCCAGTTCAGTATGTCCTGGAAAGGAAGGTCATAATGGTTGGCAATTATTACAGGGACACAGCCATAGTATAGTGCATCACCAATGCGAGCTGTATTAACCTCAAACCCTTTCACGTGAAGGCAAAATTTGCTGCGTAAAAGCTCTTCAGTGTAGGATGTTGAGAGGCGTCCAAAGTGGACGGAGATCTCAGAGTCATTTTTCCAAGCTTGAAGAAGCTTTTCACGAACTGGTGAGTTTATTGTACCAGCAAAAAATGCCAGCTTCATCCTGAAATTTGTGAACAAAACATGAGTGCTGGTAACTTGGCAGAATATACTCATACTTACCTATACATGAAGTGCATTTGAGTATGCAGAATATGTTCAAAGCTTTCTAATTAAAACGATGATTCTGCAACCAAGCTAAAAATGACCAAAAAACATAATAGATCACGCACCTTTCACGAGCAAGGTTTGGAGGATCAACTTCCCTAGGCCAAATTTGAGGCAGTGATGCGTCTTTGTGAGGAACATAGCCAGATAGATAATAGTTGGAAGAGCACACCATTTGTATAGCATTAAGCTTAACCTCAACTACTTTCTCCATGGCAGAACGTCCAATGGAATGACAGGCAACGTAAAAATGATCAGCTCCTCCACTACGATTCCAATAGGGATACTTGTCACTAATGTTGTAAATGTAATCTCGCACAAAGTCTTGGAGACCACCAATTCCTACTCGTGGGTCATGCCGTAACCTTGCGATTGAAAACGGTAAATAAAACAGATCTGCTTTGGAAGGGTCCTCCGTAATAAAATGACTGATCATGAGAACTTTCTTGAAGTAACTCTCACTGGCATAGTTACCACCAGGTTCAAAATCTACTGGTAAGAGCACATTGGCAAACGGGTCATCACGGCTGTGGGGATAGACAAAAATCTTTAAGTTTCTAGTCATCTGCTTGTAGTTTTCCAGGAACACATCTCCATCATGGAACAGCCTTTTCTTGTCATCGGCATAGATCTCTGAACCTGCAACCAACCATTTAATGCTCCCTTTAGAGTTGCACTACTAGCAAGCTTAGAACCGCTTGACCAAAATAAGCACATATTGTGTATATGCCTAGCTACCTTATCTTCTCATTTGCCAAAGACTTGCACTAAAATCAGCTAGTTTTTCTCATTTGTCATCTAACTTATCACCTATTTCTCCCCAACCAAGCCTAAGAGGCCCAGAAAGTACAGGAACAATATAATGCCCAATCGTTAGAGATTGGTACATGGAAAAACCAAAATGGATTTCGATATTGAAAGTCGAAACAAAGCATAAGTGTGTGGTCATACATCTTTGCATAACATACACAAAAAGCAATCAAAGAAATGATTTTGCACAAGTATCATAAATTCATAATGCCAAACAACAGGTCATGTTTAGTACAATTAAGCTCAGTAAAAATCAGATTATTTGCATTGCATGTGACATAATTCATGGAGTACAATCTAGTAGTTCGAAAAAGCACAAATACTAGAATATCCAATAAAGCTAAAATCTTTGACATACCATTATAGCCCGAATGCAAGTTCTGACCATTCTGATCCTCAGACCTTCCAAGAACACAAGAAAAGCAAGGAACTCGGGTGAAATTGACCAATTTTGGAGGGGGTAAATTGAATTCCTTGGTGGGTTTTTCAGGGCTGATGAAATCAGTAGGGTAGGTTAAGTGGAGACGGTGATGAACTGGGTGAACGAGGAATAGAGAGGAAGTGGAGAAAATGTAGAGGAGAACGAGAAGAGATGTAAGAAGAGCAAGAGTTGTGGGCATCAGTAAGAAGAATAGCTTGAGTCTGTGAGTGTGTGCGAGTGGTTCACGGCGGCGCGTGATGAGAAGGTGGAGTAGGTGGACGGACGAAGTTGCCATTGTTTTGATGATGATGATGTCTTCTTTCTGGTTCGGCTCGGCTCGGCTCATGGAGAGTGATGATGATGACTGCAAGTAATTTTGCTGTGATCTGATTTTTGGACGTTTTGTATATCAAATCCATCGATTATTAACACGGTGGGTGTGATTCTTGGATTTATTTCATTTTGGGTAGTCTTCTAATTTGCTACTAGTTCTTAAAAAGAATTTAGTCTTCTAATTTGCTAATACATTTCCATGTCTTCAGTAATAGACATGACATACTGCCTGTAACAAACAATTTGTACACTTTGATTTCTTACCCGCAAAAGGCATAAAATGGGTGGATTATTATAACATTACAATGATAAAAACATGATATATTTTACTGAATGTAAAACACATTTTAAAAATTATAAAATTAATATGAAGTTTAACAATTTATAAAAATGCCCTAATGGTTTCAAAATTATAAAAAGATCCTGCAATATAAAATCAAAATTTCAAACATCGAAAAATACATTTTAAACATAATTTCAAATATGAACGAAAATACATTTAAATGATGCGGATCGTCTCATTAATTATATTTTATCAAGAATATATTTTTTTTCTTTCAAAAAAATTAACTGGAATCCGGTATAATAGTTGTCGAATTTCAGTCGAAATACACTGGCCACAAAGTTGTGTTCGTAGGCCACAAACACGTTGTGACCTGCCAAATAGTAGGCAACAACCTACTTGTGGCTTGCTAAATGGTAGTCCACAACGTGTTTGTGGCCTGCCAAACGATATATCATAAGCGTTTTATCCTGTTTTAAAAAAATTAATTGTTTGATAATTTATGTTATAATTTTGTTTATGGTAGTAGTACATTATTATTTTATTTTTTAAAATTAATTATCAAACTATATATATTTTTAATTATTCAATAAGAAAATAAGCGTTTTTCACTAAGATGCTTGTAGACTTTGAAAACGTAGGCTACAATCATGTTGTGGCCTTCAAAAATGTAGACCACAATCATGTTTTGGCCTTTGCTTTTCAAGGCCACACTTATGTTGTGGTCTATTTTTTTGTAGGCCACAAGTATTTCGATCAGAAATATTCAGTTTCGGTCGGTTAAATATATAAAACTATACATGTGTATTGTTAATTTTTTTTAAAAATAATATAGTTAGTTTTATGATATATTTTTTTCAATTACTGCAATAATATTTTTATATTATTTTCTAAATTGTATGATTTGTTGTTAAAATAATATGATTTTCATGGTATTGTTTCATACGGTGATTGTAAGAACCGCGAATTTCTGTAAGTACGCGTTAGCAATTAATTCGATATTAATACTATTATTATTTCGAACTGGCAACTGACCCATGACTCGACGCGTGAAAGTATGTTGACGGTTAACAACGGGTCAAATTCGGAA
>JAYMSP010003238.1:0-20538 GCA_036897095.1 Plantago elongata
GTCCAATAAAAGTTTTCTAGATTTCCTTATTTGAAGAACCTCTACAAATAGCTAACAATAGATGAATGTTTTCCTAAATGTTAACAATCTTATCACATCTATTGAATGAGGGGCACTGATGCTCCCTTCAATAAAAGCGATTTTCATTTAACAACATGCACTAATCATTAATTATAATTCATTAATTATGGTTCATTATATTCATTTATGTATGTTAATATATTTTACGTGATTATTATTTCTAAACCTTTATTTAAGTATATTATTATTATTGATATTATATAAGGAAAAATAGATCAACATTTCCACACAACTCATTTATGATGCTCAAATATCAAGTATAAAGAAAAATGGAACTATAACATTCATCGGTCAATGCGTATGCCTTACAAAGGAAGAGTAAAATTGTCGTTAATTAAATTGATCGAGAAAATGGGATAAGATTATGAGGCATATGGATTGTTATTGTGAGTCTCCATGCTAAGAAGTGTGGTGGATATTAGAATCTCCGATGAATTATATGATTTATGTTGGTAAGAGGTTGCCATTTCATTTTAAGAATGAGCAGTTTGTTCCTTTAAAAGATTGTGGGTGTGTGCCACATGTCGTCAACAATGCCAATGTAATATCCAATCCCACATCGATTGAGAGTGAAAGCGATGAATGGTATAGATGTAGACCACCACTCTTCTATGGTATGAGGCCTTTTGGGGATTCCAAATGCAAATTTGTGTGGGTTCCGCTCCAAATAGGACAATACTATACTAATGAAATGTGTGTAAGACGGTAATGAGTAACCTCGCCTGCTCAATGGGCCGAGTCTCGGCCATTAGTGATCAGGTCATTATAATTGGTATTAGGACAGGATTATCCTGAATTTATGAACTAAGTGATATGCGGGGCAAAGTGCTAAAATGTATGGGTGGTGGGAATCACCCCTTAAGCCCGCTAGAGTCCTTCACGGATGGTTGATTTTGGGACAGACAGTAAACCCATAAGAAAGTTCGACGGGGACGTCGAGAATTTAAGGGGGTAGATTGTAATAAACAACAACCCATAAGAAATTCTCGACGGGACATCCCACATCGATTGAGAGTGAAACGGATAAATGGTATATATGTAGACCACCACTCTCCTATGTTATGAGGTCTTTTGGGGATTCCAAAAATAAATTCTTACAGGAACCGATCAAGCGGACAATATTATACGAATGACATATATGTGGGACAATCATGTGTAACCTCGCCAGCTCAATGGCTCGGATCTTGGACCATTAGTGGTCAGTTCGTTACAATTAATGCCAACCAAGTGCAGTTTTTGCATTGGTTCGAGTTGAACAAAATAAATCCTCTGAAACTGACTTATGCTAAAATTACCCGATATCATTGTTGAAAAAGTGAAAATAAAATATTATATGTATGAAAACAAACAAACAAATAAACAAATTAACAAACAATCAAACAAGGTTTTCGGTTGAATGTCATTGATTATGTTGTTCAAAATATCACAAGGATACACGAGAAGTTATGGGCCTCTTATTGAGTGACGGAGGATATATTATTGGTTTTAACTTTTAAAATGGCTAGTCTATGGGGATTATGATTTTTTTGCAACACCTTCTTATAAAAATGTTGTTCCTTACAAAATTTGTCGAAGCCTGAGTGTGTGGGACAAAACATGAAATCTATTATTAAACGACATTCTATACGATCAATAAATGATACTCAACAATCCCAGTACACTAAATTTACATACTATATAGCCATTCCCATATTTAATAACAACCGATTTAAATTTTGTATTCAATTGTCAAATCACGATTAGATATGTAAATAGCTCCGTCAAAGAGTAATTTACAACTTCAATTGGATCCATTTCGGTTCCATGAGTAGCCGTTTGACCTCCATCGGAGTTTCAACCTATCGAATTTGTTGTTGGAGTTCGGAGTTTTTATAAGACGATAATGAAGGAGGAAGGGGAAAATGAATTGGGTATACTTTAAAAAAAAATTTGATTGACGTTTAATACAATAATATTGAGTCTGTTGTAATTTATAAAATATTAGAGTTAAATGTGCAATCGAAGATTAATTGTAAATCGCAATTAAGTCCAATTAATTTTATTTTGTATTTATTTTATTTACGATCAACTAAAAAAACTGAGATTTTGGGTGTATATGTACTTGTTTGAATATAAGGGATGAATATGTAATTGGCTCAAATTTAAGGGGTAAGAAACATAATTTTTCCTTAAATATTTAACGATATAAATTAAATTAGCATGTCAAAGATGTCCAGAGATATCGTTGAATATATGAGCGCATATAACATGTATATGGAAGATAACTTTTTTTTTTTTGAGAACCAGAAAATTTCATTGAATCAATCAGAATTACAAAAGTTTAAGTTTTGTAAAATGTTACCACCATTCACTATCGAGACTAACATCTTTGGCCAAGACATGAGCCAAACCATTAGCAGTACGCCTAATAAAATGAAAAGAGGCTAACGGAAAAGAGCAAAGTAAATATTTTAAATCTTGAACAATTCCTCCTGACGAAGCCAGAGAAGAGAATGGATACTTAATTTGTTCCACAAGCCGCTTGCAATCACTCACGAATATGACCTTGCTGAACTGACCTTCAATGGCCAAATTGAGGGCACAACGAGCACCCAAAGATTCGCCAACTTCAGGACAACGAATATGCAGAATGTACCGGCGTCTCCAAGCTAAAACAAATCCGTTCAATCACAAATGACCACGCCCAGTCCTACTCTAGTCCCGTTAGTAGGCACAAAAGCATCAAAGTTTACTTTAACAAAGTCTCAGGCGGAGGCTGCCACTGTTCACTGGGTGATGGAGGTCGTGGTTCGAAAAATGTTGTTATGGCTATCTTGAACCGAGCCAAGAGATCCTGGGCAAAGAGGACAGAGTCATGGGCATCATACCCTGCCTTCGCATTAACCAACTTGTTCATGTGTCCCCAGATCTGCCAACACAAAGTTACAAAGAGAGCAAACTCATCTTTAGACAATTTACTACGAACTAAGTCAAGCCACGCATTCATCGAAACAGGTTCACAAGCAACAATGGAATATGGTAATGGTGAAACGTCCCAAATCAGTCTAGCATAAGCACACTCTTTGAGAATGTGTAACACATTCTCATCACAACAATCGCAAATAGGACAAGTACAATCCTCCACAATAGGTCTCTGTTTAAGGGCCACACGAGTGGGCAAATTAGCACGATCACATGCTACAAAAAGACACGAACTTTGTTCGGCACACAAGTCTGCCAAACCCAATTTCAATTTCCAGCGGTCGGCGTACTATGGAAGATAATTTTGAGTACGGTCTTAAGCATATTTTTTACAATAGATTTCTCTACAAAATTAATTGTTCTGAATTATAACCTTAGGGTCATACTGAAGGATGGTGCATGATAATGCCTTTGAAGATTATTAATCAAACTTTCAAATTGTGCAATGGAATAAGGTTTATAGTTAGATTATCATAGAAGTTTATCATCGAAGCAACAATGATATATTGAATCAATGTGTGTAAAAAGTTTTTAATTCCTATGATGAGAATGATGAGCCACCCAAAATGGATTAAAGTTAGTAATTTCCAACGTAGTGGAAATACATATGACACGACAATAAATGTAACTTACAAAGAAGTCTTCGACAAGTTATGAGTTGATCTTAAACATCGATTTTTTTATATATGATGATCAATTGTACTACTTTACGTTTTGCACTTTTCTAAGGGTAGTGTGACTTCCAATTCAGTGTTGAAGCGATTAGATCATGCATTTTGTCACACTACATTTTCTTATATTCTTCTCAGCTTCTACATATTATTGTAGAAATTTATCAATTTCTTATCTTAATTTTTTATCCCTGTCCTGTCGAGTATCATATAGTATCTACTTAAGGCTAATTTTTTCTCTCAATTTATTACGTCATTAAGTGTATACCCTTATATTTTTTCAGGTACGGATGGTATCATATGAAGTCAAGTCTTACCATAATTTTTTCAGTTTTACACATTGAAAAATTATTTTTATCATACTTTAACAATATGTTATTCTTACAAACTATAGATCTTCATTTTATAGATTATTTATGTTATTCTTACAAACTCTAGATCTTCATTTTGTAGATTATTTTTTTTCCAAGCGTATATATACTAATTTTCACAATAGGAATCATTCAACAAAATTAATTCATAGTGGTTTAAATAAGCATAGGGTTGTCCCTGATTTAAGTATATTATAATGCTTATATTGATCAAAATACCGAGTTGAAATATGCAACAAGTTTCATAAATATTAATATTAGAAAATATATAATTGATGCTAATATAATATTAGTAATCTATGAAATCGAAAAGGTTTTCGCTCCAATTGTGAGTGAACCCATTCGACAAGATGAAGTTCCCTATCAATTTTGATAGACAATTTTTTCAATGATATAATCTATTTTATTATCGCTATAAACAAAAAACCTGAGAAATCTCTCGCACACAAGTCGATTTCTACACACTCACACAGTCACACGTATTCAAACGTGATGTATTTGATTTTCTCTCAATAGAATGTGAGGAGAAAGAGATTTGATGTATTTATATGTTAAAGTATATGACACGATGTGTTCATTAACATTGGTATTTTATTATACGATAAATTAAATTCTTATTTTAACTATTATTTTCATGCTCCGTCGATACTCAACGGGCCATTAACTAGTATTTATCTAAGGCTTTGCATGGTTTAAGGGATTCCAAAGGAAAGGAAAAGATTTGAAAGTAAAATCAATGAAAACCAGTGTTTTCTTTTTTTTTCTGGTGTTTGGTAGTTTTTCAGTTTTTCAGGAAAATTAACAGTTAATTTTGTGACATTTCTTCTTCTTTTTTGAACTTTTGTCTTAATTTTTTTTCTTTTCAATCTTTTAGTTATGCTAAATGGTGTACGAGTACAAAATAATGTTATTATTTGACCAACATATAATTTTTAATTACATGAAAATTATTATTTGAAACTATGAAGCGGAAGTTTAAAATAATTATAAAGTTGAAAAGAATTGAAAGAATTGTGAGTATATGTAATTTAATTGGTTTGTGTTAGAATAATTTATTTTATTATTTTTATTTTTCAAGTATTAATAAATATTACACGTGTAAATTGTACTTTGTTGCTGGGTATCTATATTTATCGCTATATAGAATATACTTATATAACTTATTAATAAAGATAAGATATTAACATCGAATATAATAAATGTTATAAATAAAATAATTTATATATAAATGTATATAGATCAATATTACTAATAATTATTTTAGATTAAATATATATTTCTCTCAATAAATATTAATTTATGTAAGAAAACTCATTAAGAGAAGAATTTGTTATAAATTTCTCTTTTATCATTTTTCTCACTTTTTTCAGGTTTTTCTACATTTTACTTTTCACTGTTTTCATTTTTCATCAAAATACATGAGAAGTTAATGATTCCTTTATTTTCTTTCTGTCTTTATCGGAATCCCTTAAATCATACAGAATCTAAAAAGTATAAAGGAGCGAATCAAAGTGATTAGTTAATGATAAAAGGAGCAAAAGTCCTTATAAGTAATTACTACATATTCCTAAACAGGAAGTACCTAAAACGAAATAAATAGCTTCTTGTGGGTGAAAAGTTAAAATCTGCAAGAAGTCATATTACCAGTATTATTAAAGGGAGATTCACTATTTCCAATCGCCTGAAGAAGACTCAATCGTAAAATACTGAGCTACTGCAACAAAATCGGAAGGATGCCGTTGACTGCGACGATGATCGGAGCTGCACTGGGATTGAGTACCCAGTTGTACTCCAACGCCCTTCGCAAGCTCCCTTACATGCGCCGTAAGCAAACCCTAAACCCCAAATTTTCCTCAATTTCATTAATTTTTGTCGATTAAAGATTTGATTTTTATTACACCAATCTCTAATTGGAGTTGAATTGACTCGCTATGGAAAAATGCAGATCCTTGGGAGCATCTACTGGCAATGGGATTGGGAGCTGTGTTTGCTAATCAGATGGTCAAATGGGATGCTCAGTCTAAGGAAGAACTCGACAGATTGCTCATCAAGGCCAAGCAGGCTAATGAGAACCGCTACTTCGGTAATTATCTAATGCTCATCTGATTTCACTGTTTGGGTTGGTGTTGTGTTTTCGGTAGGTCGAATTGGTGTTTGATGTTTATGTATCTTTTGTGTGGTTATACTTATATATAGTGATTGAATTTTGATTTTGTTGGTTGAATACATTCAATTTTTGCTCCTTTCTTATTCGTGCACTAGGAACCTCACTGAGTTTGATAGTACAACCATAGAAGGACTGCAAGAGCCCCAAAAGTTGTTAAACATAAAAATAACATTAGAATTATTATTCCGTCTTCGTATGATAGTTGAGCAACATTTCTCATTCTGACTATCACTAGGTGATAAATTTGAAAATTAGAGAGGGACCGTGAAGTCGTAAGATCACAAATAAGTTGATAGAGGTGGTTCGGGGAACCAAAGTATTATTGGGAATACCGGGGCCCATGTGCACTGATGCATTGACACTTCCCTTCAGGCAATGTACAATCTTGCACATGCTTAAATTTTTCATTGCTTTGGATATGAAAAGTGAAAGTTATTATCAATCGGTGAGTTTGTTTAGGTTTGTGCATATGGTGTATGATACTGCCAAGTAACATGGTGAATTATGGCATAAATTTCTGTGAATTTTGAAGAATACAATCTGGAAGCATAAGTGCATAACTATTGCTCATAATAAACACTCTTCATCGTTGTTAGTTTACTCAATTCCCTGGCTTCTTCCTGCCAATCCACCTAACTATTTCCATGCCTATTGGTGAATGTGTTTTGTTCACAAAGCTGATCATTGCATTTTTAAATAGATATATCAAAATCCGTAAAATCAAGAGATTCATGAATCACCAACCTTATGTTAGCAATAATTACCTATAAAGGATGCTTTCTGCTGTTCCTATAAATCGTAACTGCTAAATATTTCCATGATAGGTATGTTGTTCTGGAATCTGCATGAGTGCCAAACCTCTAGTGTTTCCCTTTTTTTTTTTTTTTTTATATATTGGATATAAGGTTAAATAGGATGTGCACTGTACTGATATGAACTTTGATGCTCTTTCAAATAAGTGAAATATTTATATGTTACATGTCATGTCTATTTAGAATTGAATGCTTGAAACTCTAGTTTCTTCTGTTGTTCTCCTTAGAATTGCCCCTTCTCTATCGCCTTTTGTTCAGTTAGTTTTAATTTTTTAAAGACCAGAACTTTTATCCCTTTTTGTTAAATTATCTATAGATGTTATTAGCTTGACGTTGTTTCTTATATATCCTTACCTGTCTGATGTTTATTTTCCCCTTCTGTCTGCAGATGCTGATGAAGATTAAAAATTTGCATGGATATGGAAATCTTGGAACTCATGTTTTGAGGACTCAGACTTCTATTTCAGCTTATGTTTTGGTATTTCCCATACATGTTTGTTGCAATCTTTATGGATTAGCACTTAACCAATGTGTGGTTTTTCTTATAAGGAAATCAGTGATGCGACCACATTATCTAATGTGTTTTTCGGAGTGTTTTTATGAGAATAAATTTTGAAGCTGCATATTCAATCCCAGTGGAAAATTCTTATATTCTTGCAGTACTTTGATGTATTGGTTTCCTCAACACTTGTGTTCACTCATGGATTAGTGCATAATTTATTTTTAAAACCGACTATTTTTGCCCGGTTGAATATCCTATTTTTGTATTGGTTTTGCCAAGTCTTGTGTGGATGCACCTTCTTAAATTCATTATTAAATATTGACTATAAATTACTGTACTACTATATAAAATTGTGTAAGATTGTTCGAGAAGGCAATGAAACTCTATCTGAAACTTTGGAAGTTATTGACAACGAAATGCATCAGATACATGCTAGTTGCAAATTTAAACGCCTGAAGACCCTGTAACCTGACCTACTAATCGTCTCAGTTGAAGACCTTGCAACTCACTGACCTTTTGGCGACAATCCCAGTAGAAAGGTATTTCTCCTTTAGATTACTGAAATTTGTTGATATGATCTACTTAAGCCTAGTTTCTAGTATTTGGGTCTTATTAAGACTAGGCCTAAAATGTTCAGGGGTTCCCATTCCTCCCCTAGGTTTTGGAAAATGAAACGTAGACTGTTTCCTACTTGGGGACTTGGGGTAATCTAGTATTTAGTTGTTACGTGATTCCATATTCGTAGCAGGCACATATTTATTCTTGTTGAAGAAAGTTGATAACTTAAGGAGAATATATAATTTTGAAGTTTGAGAGGGTATGTTTGGTATGCTTATGAATTGCTTAACTTAAAGGCTTAGAGACTTCATTTAAGTTTAACCAAATTGATAGTGCTCACGTAAAATGTTTGGTTTTCTTTATTGTGTTTAAGTGCCAATTATAAACTTGTGGAAAGAGTTACCTTTTCTTTTATTTATTTGGCTAAGCTGCAAGTGAAAATAGAGGTACTGCAGTTGCAACGTTGATGGTCATGAGGAAGGTAGTTAAAACTGACTTTGAATGTAGGTTTTAACTATTTGCCCTGGGCTCACAACATTTATCAATTTTTAGTAGCTTAAAAAACCAGTAGCACACAAACTTGTTAATTGTTGGTTGGCCCAGAAATTTCAATATCGATAAAATGCAAAGCAACAGAGAAAATAGATACAGTATTAGAGTTTTTCATCAGGTTTCTACAAAGTAACCGCATTGAATAAACTGTCCGAAGGGAAAAATCTTGGATGCATTTAGAGATGCTGATGATATGTCAGACTTGGATGTGTGATAAGTTATGGCTGCTTTGTAGATAATCAAACATTCACACGGTCACATTTGAGTCTAATTTCGCCTTCTTCATCCGAGATGTCTTCAATATTTCCTAGTTTAACCATTGCAGCGGCAAACTGGTGGTGGAAAACTTCTGGTTGTGAAGCAAGTGCAGACACGATAGGACCAGTTCTGGAGTCTGAGTGTAGCAATTGATCTGTGGAATGGATCCCCATTTTGTTCTGGAGGTTCTTGTAGTACTGAACGTCAAACTTGTTAGGGGTGACAGCATCTAGGTTCACATACTCGGATGCCCACCTGCATTTTCTCCTCAAAAAGTTAAGGTACTTGCTGTTAATAGACAGGTCAGGTTTGTGCGTGCCTTTGTAGTTGAAAAGCCTGTCTTGCACGGAAGCACAAGTGCTTCTTCCGATTGTGTGTGCACCTGAGAGCACCACCAAATCGAGAACGCTTAGTCCCTTGGACTGGAAAAGTTCAATTAAATCGGTTATCCTCTCATGACCCATGGGGACGGATTCAGCCTCCTTTGCTATTGAGATTTTTCCATCTTTCCTCCCATAAGGCACCATCCAGTATGGTCCTCCGACTGCTACAGTAGCATCTCTAGCAGCTGTAGTTAGAATGTCGGCACATGAGACTTTCTTAGGGCATTGCTTTTCTATTTCTGCCTTGATGTCGTTAATAATCTCAAATCCTCTCAGGGACTTGCTTGCTTTCGCTGATCTCTCGCTACCTTTGTGGTTTAGCAGCACTGAGGCATCACATCCCTGCAAGTATACATTTATTTAAGTTAGCGTACGCCAAGGATAATAAGACCCGAGGCCACAAGTAGTTTATGATGTTTCGACCCTGGGGGGATTCTTTCGTGATAATGTGGGGTATGTGCTAATGAATCTATTCTCTACAGTGTAAACTAGGTTAAAGTGCGTACTCTGACAGTGCAGTCGTGGAAATGAAGCCTCATGAGAGCAGGAGCAAGTGTGGTATCATTCTTCAGCCATTTATGAAGTGTGTTATGGACGATCTTTTCCATCTGTGGGCAGCTTCCGTGGTAGTGTGAGTAACTCAGATCATCATCGTACTCGTACTCACTTCCTCTTGCTGCGACTATCACAGTGAGCAGCAGAAGCAGAACGGACAATCTGTTGCCGATAATAGTGCACTCCTTCATTTTCTTGCGTCTTTCTGATTCTTGATCCCAGGTAATGTAAGAAGTACTGATGGGTATTCTGTTGGTTTTATTCTACAAGTATATATAGATGAACAGATACGTGATGAGCACCACTTGAAGACATGCAATCATGTTTTATATTTGTCTTTGAAATGTTGGTATACCCATTTAATTTAAGCTAATACTATACATGGTCATCACGTATATTAGAGTACTGTTAGACGTGCAAAAATCAGTATAAATTTCCAGATGTCAACGCTCTCTCAGCTTGTTCATTTGAGATTTATGGATTATGATTCTAATGATTAGAGTAGTGGGTAATTAATATGCTTGATAAATGTTTTCTTCTTCTTGTTTTTTAATATGCCAAATGTGAATTCGACTTTATGTTTTTACGATTTGCATTATTTCTACTTGAAATTCTAACGATGCTCCATGCTTACTAATAGTAGTTGAGATCAGATGGAATGGAAATGCCTTGTCATACCCTAGATGATAAAAGTTTTCCAACGACCCGATCACCAATTAATCGAGATTGACCTATTAGGCTGATGCAAATATTCCAAGATGTTAGCCTCCCTAGTTTGCCTGCAAACTGATACATTTAATTTCTAACTCACTTTTATCTTTACTCCTTCACGAATTGGTAAACTTGCAAGTTAATGTATTCATCTCAAAATTACCAATAAAACATGCTTTGTTAAAGAATAAATGTAAAAGAGTTAGTATTGAGTTAGACTGTTATGATTCAAGAGTTTTTTAGAAGCTTCTATCTCTTTTATAATTGCATGTTTGTACTCTTTTATTTATCACATCAGAATAAACTCTATTTTATTTTTACTCAGGACGTTATCAATACAAAATTGATTAACCAATTGAAATTATAAAACCCTAACCTTCCGAACAGAAGCCAAAAAGAGAAGGAAAAAATTCTAGCTGCCCGCCGTTACCTTCGTCCGACACTCCGACTTATGTTATGTCCACAGGTAGGACAAGCAAGGTAGTAATCTATCTGTGTCATGTACGTACGTATGCCAGGCGGTGTATGTGTCAGTATGTAGAAGCGCATGATTTATTTAATCTGTTAATTTGTGTTGGTTTCTGATGCATTACATAAACCATTTTTTTGTTTCTCACGTTAGACTTCGTTTTCTTTCTTTACTAAAACCAAGTTTTTGTTTCTCTCTTTGCATAAATCCATCCGAGATGTTTTCAAGATCATAATTAATGATACTAAACCCTTTCACAAAGATCATTATTATTAGTACATAAACCAAATAAATCATACTACGTGTTACGTACCTAATTTATTTTGGATATATATCATGTTCAATTCCTTTCTTGCGGTATAAGAATTATCGATATCATACTTTATGAGTTGCATATATATAATACAAATACATCATAAATTAAGTGGTTAAGAATTGATAATTGTAAATTTTCAAAATTCTGAAAAAGTATGGAATAATTAACCAACCAGCGAAAAAACATCGTAGAGCGAAAGTGATCGAGAATATAATTTTTTAAAATTCAAAAGAAGTATGGAATAATTAACCAACCAACGTAGTTGGAACAAAAATATCATAGATAAGAAGTGATCGACAATTGATGATTGTAAATTTTTGAAATTCAAAAGAAATTTGAAATTATTAACCACCCGACGTAGTTGGAACAATAACATCATATATCGGAAGTGATCGAGAATTGATGATTGTAAATTTTCAAAATTCAAAAGAGTATGAAATAATTAACTAATCGACTTAGTTGGAACAAAAACATCATAGATCGGAAGTGATCGAGAATTGATGATTGTAAATTTTTAAAATTCCAAAGAAGTATGGAATTATTAACCAACCGGCTTAGTTGGAACAAAAACATTATAGATCGAAAGTGATCGAGAATTGATGATTTTAAAATTTTAAAATTCCAAGAAAGTATGGGATAATTAACCAACCGGCGTAGTTGGAGCATAAACATCATATGTCGGAAGTGATCGAGAATTGATGATTGTAAATTTTCAAAATTTTAAAAAAGTATGGAATAATCAATTGGCATAGTTGGAACAAAAACATCATAAATCGAAAGTGATCAAATAATTGATGATTAAAAAAAGTTAATGAAATTTCAAAGAGGAATGGAATAACCAACCTGCGTTGTTCGGATATATTATGCACTCGTATTAAATGATCGATGTTATTGATGATGATGCAAATAAAGTATATATATTCAATCGGTATAGTTGGATATATGAAAATCACTTATGTTGTGAGACAGATAAAGATGATCATTCAGGATATGCTAGAAAAGCATACGCTATTGGTCATGCCTCTAAATATGCTAAATATGGTGAAAAAGGCATGTGTCATTACTTGAATCAAATATGACAATATACGTGAAACTCGAGGTTAAAATATGCTCGATGATGGTGTTGGATGATTTTGCATCAACACATTACATATTCAATAATGTCAAAACAGTTTGACTACTTGCACATGAAACATATGATGGATAATACTTTTAAAGTTTGGCATGAACCGTTGGCCATCATGTATCAACGATTATAAAAATTGATGGAATGAATGTGCGATAGGCAAATTTATTTGCAAAAATGAAAAGGTTGAATATAAAAGTCATTTTCTAAAAATAATTCATTGAATATAAGAATTCATGAGCATTTGAGGGGCGCATTATATTACAAAATCAAGTGTTTATATAAACCCTCTAGATGTGGACTATGTCGAGAAGATATAACGAAAGTGCATTGCTTGATTTCATCATCATATAAGAGTTTTTACTCCTACAAAACTGTGCTCGAGAACATATTAGACTAAATTCTTGAAGGAATTGACATAATTAGTCTTGTCAATTATTATAGGCACAATGATTGTGTCCAATTGTCACATTATTGAAAAGTCAAATTCACTTGTTGTATGATAGATATCTCGATGTGACAAATTAGGCCATCCGAGTATAAGTTCCCGTTGTTGTGAAACACGAAGTTTTCATATGATTATGCGTTGAAAGCTTTCTCATGTTGTAATTATTATTATTATTATTATTATTATTATTATTATTAAAGCAAGACACAACATTGAGATGAAGCATTAATAATGAGATATTGAAATGAACAAAAGTCAAACTTGGAAAGTTGACATTGATTGATTTATAAGTGGTTGGAAACCCACAAGTATAATCTCCGATTTAAGGGCAAATTTGATTTCAACACAATCAAATTCAAATGTACAAATATATATATTGCCTCCCCATCATATTGTTCTTCGCAAAGAACGAATGTGTGAAGCATACTAGATGGTTATATTATCATCTAAGCTGAGCATGTATATTTCTATTTCGATCCCTTATGACTAATATGAGCTAGTTTTTTCCCTTCTTAAGGGATGAAGAACATGAGGAAGCTGGTAAAATCAAATCCGTAAAGAGAATTGATCCCATATATGTGTAAATGTTCGGTTTTGAACTAATATTCAGCTTCATGTTACTATATCAAGTTGTGTTCAAACAAGAGATTGTATGATTTGATTGTTGACCCACCATGACCCTATATTTTGAGGCATACGGAGTTACATATTGGTTATAGAGCGTCATGTGTTGGACATTGAGATATCTCGCCAATTGTATTAATGATTCTCAGTCAAATACGGTTCCAATGCTAAGTACAATACAAAATACAAAATGATTGGCAAGGAAAATCAGTTGGTACACTTGAGGAGTAATGAATGTCATGAATGTCATAGGTATATGGACTACAATAGATGGTCTATATGAAATGAAATGGTACCGATTATTCAGATTTCATTTACTTGCACTAAGATTGAAAATAACTCTTGGAAAAAGATTTGATATACCGGTATACATGGAACTGAGAGACTTATAAGCATATGTTAAATTCGATGGACATGTAATTGAGGATCTTACATGTGAGTCCAGTCGATGACATCATGGTAATGATGATGAAAAATGAGCTCATGGACTTGAGGTCCTTTTGATCAAACAAATTTGAAATCCGTACGGTTATACATATGAATAGTGTGAATTGCAAGTTATATGATTTGAGAAAGTTTAATGAGGGGAGATATCATCTCTGAAATTAGTCCGAAAAGGAGACTAAAAGTATCATGTCGGCGAACATGGATTAAATAAGGAAAGTTCTTGAGTAACTAAGGGGTCATGTCTGAAGGCCGAATTACAAATGAGTTTAAGGCACGAATGAAGCATGGGAGACCAGTCGGTTCCAAAGATAAAAATTCTCGAAAACGAAAAGGAGCTAATAATGGCTCGTTAGAGGAAAAAGCTCTAGAAGAGAGTGATAAGACTCCTAATGAGTCACACGGCAATGAAAAAGAGATTCATGTACCTGAAAGTATTGAAAATGAAGAGATCTCGATAAATTATGTCGTGAATAGAAATACATGGAACCGAAATGAAATTGATGTCGATGTATTCTCATATAATGTAGCGCGCGATATTGTGGAACAAAATGAGGATCTTGAGCCTACGTCTATAAAGGAATATAGTCGTAGAGATGATTGGTCAAAAAGGAAAGAGGCAATTACTGCAGAATTGAACTCTCTTCGAAAATGTGATGTTTTCGGACCTGTAGTCCGTACACCAAATGATGTAAAACCCGTTGGATACAAAAGGGTATTTGTGCGAAAGAGAAATGAGAAAAATGAAATTGCAAGATACAAAGCAAGGCTTGTCGCACAAGGTTTTACTCAAAGACCTGAAATTGATTATGAAGAGACGTATTCTCCTATGATGGATGCGATTACATTTCGCTATTTGTTAAGTCTGGCAACACACGAGAAACTTGAAATGCGTCTAATGGATGTCATTACAGCCTATCTATATGGCTCATTGGAAAAGGACAGATACATGAAAATTCATGAAAGATTCAAAGTTCCCGAAGGACAATCCCGAGATGGATATATACTCGATTAAGTTGAATAAATCCTTATATGGATTAAAATAATCGGGACGAATGTGGTTCAATCGCTTGAGCACATTTTTAAAAAATGAAGGGTACACAAATGATCCTATATGCCCATGTGTTTTTATCAAACGATTAGGATCAAAATTTGTCATTATCGTTGTCTATGTCGATGACTTGAATATTATTGGAACTCCTGAAGAGTTAGTAAAGGCAATCGATTGTTTGAAGAATGAATTTGAGATGAAAGACCTTGGGAAAACAAAGTATTGTTTGGGTCTACAAATCGAGCATTTGAAAAAATGCACACTTATCCATCAGTCTAATTATTTGAAAAGACTGTTGAAACGATTTTACATGGATAAGGCTCATCCAATAAATATCCCCATGGCTGTAAGGTCTCCCAATGTGAAACAAGACCCATTTAGATCTCGTGAAGATGATCAAGAACTGCTTGGCTCTGAAGTGCCATATCTTAGTGCTATTGGAGCACTGATGTACCTTACTAACAATACACGACCTGATATAGATTTTGTTGTTAATTTACTAGCAAGATATAGTTCTTCTCCGACTCGAAGACATTGATCTCAAGTTCAACAAGTACTTCGATATTTACGAGGCACAATGGATATGGGCTTGTATTATGCGAAATGTAGCAATCCATAATTAATTGGATATGCCGATGCGGGATATTTATCTGATCCACACAAAGCTCGATCCCAAACAGGTTATCTGTTTACATGTGGAGGTACATCCATTTCATGCGTTCTGTTAAGCAAACTTTATCTGCTACTTCTTCTAACCATGCAGAGATTTTAACAATTCATGAAGCAAGTCGTGAGTGTGTCTGGTTGAGATCTTTAACGGGGCATGTTTAGCAATTCATGAAGCAAGTCGTGAGTGTGTCTGGTTGAGATCTTTAGCTGGGCATGTTAGAGATACATGTGGTCTTACATTCAATAAGGAAGTTCCAACTATCCTATATGAAGACAATGCAACTTGCATAGCTCAACTGAAGGGAGGCTTCATCAAAGGTTATCGGACAAAGCACATATCACCAAAGTTTTTCTTCACTCACGATTTACAAAAGGAAGGATCCATCCAACTTTAACAGATTCGTTCCATTGACAATTTGGCGGACTTATTTACCAAGTCACTTCGACGTCCATCATTCGAGAAGTTTGTTCAAAAGATTGGGATGAAGCGATTTGAAGAATTGAAGTGATACCTTAATCAGGGGAGTTGGATACGCACTGCACTCTTTTTCCCTTCGCTATTTTTATCCCACTGGATTTTTCTTAGCAAGGTTTTAACGAGGCAGTATCTCTCGCGTACCAACTATCACTAACTCTTGTTCATTCAAAGGGAATGTAAGAGAATAAATGTACAATAGCGTACCAACTATCACTAACTCTTGTTCATTCAAAGGGAATGTAAGAGAATAAATGTACAATAGTTAGTATTGAGTTAGACTGTTATAGGCCCAACTGTTACGGGCTCTCTAGAGGCTTCTATATTTTATATAAATTTATTCGTATACTCTCTTATTTATCACATCAGAATAAACTCTATTTTATTTCTCACAACATGCTTTAACATTCAAAATCATTTTCTTTTTCTAAATGTGATGTACATTTTGTCGGTAGCGTTATCTCTTAAATATCACACTATTTGTAGCATACTTAGAAGAAATTGTATAGTTTTCAATATAAACATATTAAGCTGGGTAATAAACAGCCTGCGGATATATGGTGAGTAATTTTTTCAAATTGGAATCCATTTGATTTGAAAGGGAACAATACAGGGGTAAGTTGGATTTGGAAACACTTGAGTAGGGAAGCGACAGTCCCTTGTGGATTAGAAAGTTAATCAGGAAGGGGGAGTCACTTTTGCTTTAACGGTTTAACCAACCGATTTAACGAAATGCTTTTCAAAAGCAGGTTATATTAAAACAGTATCTAATTTGGTTAATACTGTAGTAATTTGAAGTTATCTACAGGCAAGACTTGAGAGTTTTTGATATTCAAAGAGAAGATTAGACTAGATGAGAAAACATAATGTAATCTTTGTTTTTTTTTAACTTTGGTTCGGGTTTTATCTTACAAAATGTATACAAATAGTGTTTTCTTGGAAGAACTTTTGTACTTCCATTGAAACTAGGGTAAAGATGGGCCTCAGACTTTTATGATCGGCCTAGGAACACTAGACAAATTCATGGTTCGAGTTGACCGAGCATGTCATCATTTGATTTTAAGTTGAATTATCCCGGAGATTTGGTTATGGTTTGGCATGTTAATCTTAGTATAATGTGATTGTGAGCTTTTGTTTGACTAATTAACGCAAATCAATCTTCAAGTCGGGATTTGAACTTTGACCGATGAAAGCCTTATACTCACTAGTCGAGCATTATTCACTTAATCAATATCTCAAATCGATGACAAGATATGTTCGGTATCTAGTAAAGACTTCAACATCAGGGTTAGTATAATTGTTCCCTGAAAGTTATGAAGTAACGATTTGTCGGTTCTAGTTCTTTAGTGAATAATAGGATAACACAAACTTATGAAACTCCATATATGCCAAAACACCGACAATTTACTATCAGTTGGTCAGATATACAGTAATCTCCGCGCGGATTATGTTGATTTATCCTGGTTGCCTTTTGAGTACCCTTCTTTCCGACATGCCTTTTTCTCTTCTCATTGGCTTAATTAAAAAGTCATTCGCAACATTCAATAGACACTCTATCTATTCATCAATGTGTGCCCCTTTCAATACTTTGTCAATCTTTCCTAGATTGCCTACATTTGAATCTGGCCAAAATAATTAGTCATAAGCTCATTAAGTGGTCTCAAGAATGATGTGTAAATGGGCTAGTGGTCGGACACTTGTTATGAACAGATTTGTTCCTAATTTGTTATTGAAATTTGTAATACTTAACAAATTCAATCCAAATTATGTGATTGTTGACCATAATTGATCATGTCAATAACGTATGATCTTCTTTGCACAGGTATGTCCTCTTAGTTATACAATCATATCGTCGAAACTGAAGTTTTATAAGAAAATTATTCTTAACAAAATTTTGTACTATATACTTTTTACAATAAAATAGCGTGCATAATTTAAATATCATATTTATTAAATAAAATTACTAAATATAAAACTTGACAAGTTAGAAGTATTTAATTCCAACAATAAGGTTCATATATAGATGAAATATTATTTATACAAAAGCTAAAAAATAGGCTTACCAGTCAAAAGTTTAATTTACTATTCACAAACAATTTAGATAAGTAGCTTACATCTTAAATTTTAAGCATATTATGTCATTTATTACTATAGGGAGGTATAATTATTTAAGGTGTAACTAAAAAAAGTAATGAAATATAAAAATGTAGAGTTTATTTTTATTCATAATTGGTTTCAAGTTGGAATGTAATTTTTTTTAATGATTATAGAGAGTGATTCTTTTTATAGAATTTTTACTGAATTAGAAAAATGTGTGAAGTTTAGTACCGCCCCATCTAATACAAGCTGGGTCATAACTCATGACGTAAGTTTTACACTCCCAAATGGTAGACTCGGATTATGACACTACATATTTAAAGAAACTCTAAAGTTAATGGTGTTAATATTGAATAATTTAGAATAAGGGACGATCCATTGAGAAGTATACGGAGTGCATATCTATGAGACAACGTTATATATGGAGTACATTATCGAAGAATAGTTCATGATAAATTGGCTCGACTTCGGCCCACAAGATTACATGACTCTTTGAGAGGTAGGTGTGATTCGTCTCCAACCTTCAATTTGTACATAATCCTAGTAGGCATAACTTGTTAATGACATACATTTTTGTGGGGTTGTTTCAGTGTTACTGGGATAATGTGGGCATATCCTCATACGTTACATTTGTCGTATAATTTTAGATGTAGAGTAAAATAGAATATAAAATAAAAATGTATGGTAAAAATTAAAATTATTTATTATTTGTTTGAATGTGTTCTGATTTGTGAAAGTTTTGCATTCGGCAATTTAATAGTGTAAGATTAGTGATAATCAATCATGTTTATTCTTAAAATGATGTAGGGTATATATACAAAATATAAGAAGCTATATCAAATCTAATTATGAATTAGTAGAATAAGACTAATCTAACTAGGACTCAAATATATATAACTATGTCTAATCTAACTAGGATTACATAGTCTATCACATCCCCACAGTCGAAGTGGGAGGAAGTTTAACACTGAGACTGTCACGAAAATCATCAAAGAGTATGCGCGAAAGTCCATTCGTGAAGATATCTGCTATTTTGATAGCGAGAAGGAACATGGTGAATTCAAACTTCGCCTTTAGCAACCTTTTCACGGACAAATTGAATGTACATCTCAATATGCTTTGTGCGTTGATGATGCACGGGGTTTCCGAAAAGATATATGGTGTAGACATTGTCGTAGTAGACCAAAGTAACTTTAGAAATCGAACAACGTAGCTCCAAAAGAAGATTGCGAGGCCAAGAAGACTCGGAAACGACGTTGGCAATGCCTCGATACTCAGCCTCAACACTAGATTTGGAGATCGTTGGTTGCCTCTTAGAAGACCAGGAGATAAGATTGTCGCCAAGAAAAACACAATAGCCAGAAGTAGAATGGCGAGTGTCCGGATAACCGCCCCAATCTGCATCCGTATAGGAGACAAGAGAGCCAGTGGTCTTGTAGAGATGGAGACTGGGAGTACTAGTGCCCTGTATATATCGAATGATGCCTTTGAGAGCATTCATGTGGTCGACCCTTCAATCGTGCATGTAAAGGCAAACTTGTTGAAATGCATAGGAGATGTCAGGTCGAGTAAAGTTCGAGTATTGCAAGGCACCTGCAAGGGAACGGTAAAGTGACAGATCCTCAAATGGCAAACCGGCTTCAGAGCCGAGGTTGCTGTTGGTGTCGACCGGTGTGAGCGAAGACTTGCATTGGGACATTCCGGCTTGCTGAATTATATCGAGTGCATATTTTGTTGAGAGAGAAACAAGCCAACTGATGTACGAGTAGCCGAAATGCCCAAAAAATATGATAAGGGCCCGAGGTCCTTCATTGCAAATTCCGCACCGAGCATCTTCATGAAGGATAGTCATAGCGTATCAGAGGATGCGGTGAGAATAATGGCGTCCACATAGAGAAGAATGTATGATGTGTTGGTTCCTCAAGAGTAGATGAAGAGTGAGTGATCCGACTGGCTGTGGCGGAAACCAATGGTACGAACGAAATCAGCAAAACGTTAGTTACAAGCTCGAGGAGCTTGCTTCAAACCATAAAGAGACTTTTTCAGTAGACACACATAATCCGGGTGTGTTTTATCCTTGGTTGATGCATATAAACTGTTTCGTGAAGATTGCCATGAAGAAAAGCATTCTTGACATCCAGTTGATGAATATGCCACGGGCGAGAAAGAGCGATGCTGAGAACAATCCGGATAGTAGCCGGTTTGACAACCGGGCTAAAAGTCTCGTCACAATCAAT
>JAYMSP010003239.1:0-20536 GCA_036897095.1 Plantago elongata
GTGTTAACCATATATACAAGAATCAATATCAGTCACTATCTTCAGTTAATACTACATAACACCGAACTGAATCACGAAGTTCATTAGCTCATCCATCTGCTCTGTTTGCTCTGTTTCTCTGCAGTACATTCCTTCTTCCATCTGTTTCTCACATTTCTGAGACTCCCCCCTAAGATGAGCATATATATTGCTTATGCTCATCTTATACAACAATCTGTTCATGTCACTTTGAGATAAAGCTTTGGTAAAGATGTCTGCCAGTTGCTCTTTTGTTGGAACATGAAGAACTTGTATTAATTCTGAGAGAACCTGTTCTCTAACAAAATGACAATCAATTTATAAATGTTTTGTTCTTTCATGAAATATGGGATTCTTGGTTAAGTGAATAGCAGACTGATTGTCACAGTACAATGTTATTGGTTCCACATGCTTGATATTAAAATCTTCAAGCAAATTTCTAAGCCATATCACTTCACAAGTGGCAAATGACAAGGCTCTATACTTAGCTTCTGAGGATAATCTACTAATAGTGGTTTGCTTCTTGCTTTTCCAACTGATAAGTGAGTTTCCTAGAAGCATACAGTACCCTGAGATAGATCTTCTTGTATCAGGGCATGAAGCCCAATCAGAATCACTGTAGGATGTTAAAGTGAGAACACTTGAAGATGAAAAGAAAATACCCTGACCTGGAGCATTTTTCAAGTATTTTAATATCCTATAAACTGCTTGAAGATGAGTTTTTGTAGGTTTTTCCATGAATTGTGACATTATGCCAACTGCATAAGTAATATCAGGCCTAGTATTATTCAAGATCAATCTACCAATCAAACTTCTATAAAGAGTTGAATCTTTCAAATATTCTGAATCACTGGTACTTAACTTCAAATTCAGCTCCATGGGACTGACTACATGCTTCCACTCAATCAAGCCTGTGTCTTTGAGTAGCTCCATGACATATTTTCTTTGGCATATGTGTATGCCTTCAGGTTTTCTGCAAATTTCCAAGCCAAGAAAATACTTAACTGCACATAAATCTCTGATCTTGAACTGTTGATGCATCATTTGTTTTACTTCATTGATGAGTTTATTACTTGAACCAGTTATGATTATATCATCTACATAAACCAACAAATCTATGAAACCTTGTGAATCATTCTTTGTGAACAAAGAGTAATCAGATTTTGACTGCTGAAAGCCAAGATTCTGCAGTGTTGATGAAATTTTTTGATTCCATTGCCTGGAGGCTTGTTTCAAACCATAGAGTGATTTACGTAGTTTGAAAACCAATGTTTTATCTTGTGAATTCAACTGTGAGATATCATTTGTTTGTATATTCCACGCCCCCCCCCCCGAAACAAGTATCCAGGTGGTATTTCCTTGTAAATGTCTTCATCAAGATCACCATTTAAGAATGCATTATTCACATCCATTTGTTCACACCCCCAACCGTTGGATGACACAATAGCTAAAAAAGTTCTGACTGTGGTGAGATTAGCCACCGGAGAAGGTCTCTACATAATCAAAACCAAATCTCTGTGAATAACCCTTAGCAACTAATCTAGCCTTATACTTATCAACTGAGCCATCAGGATGAAGTTTGAGCTTGAATACATACTTGCATCCTATGGGTTGATGACCTTGAGGAAGAGAAACAACTGACCAGGTTTTGTTGTCTTCAAGGGCTTGTAACTCAGCATCAATGGCCTGAGCCCACTCAGGGGATTTGATGGCTTGTGAATAGGTCTTTGGTTCAGAATTTGATACAATGTTAGCAGAAAATGCCACATCAGATGATGATAACTGCTCATATGAAATGTAGTTAGAAAGTGGATGAGCAGTAGGCCTAGGCATGTGATTGATACCATGGTAAAAATCCTTAAATTTTGGTGGTATTTTAACAGTTCTGGTTGAAGTTCTTAATTGTGGAGTAATATCAACATCATGTGTTGGATTAAAAGAAGAACTATCAGTGTCAGGTGCATAATTGATGATGCCAGGTGAAGAAATGCTAGAACTTGGTGAAGAACTGACATCAAGTGCAGAACTAATAATATCAGGTGAAGAAATGTTGTGATCAACAAATAAATCATGAAACGGAGTAGCAGCTGAACTATCTGTATGAGATATTTGCTGAGGAACATGTATAAGAGAGCAATCTTCTGAGTCTGCAGAAAAATGAGGATCTGCAGTAGATGGGGCACTATGTTTGGTTGAATATGGAAATATATGCTCAAGAAAATGAACATCTTTAGAAACTATCACTTTGTGAGTGTCAAGAACATACAATTTATAACCCTTGGTATTTGGTGGATAACCAATAAAAATGCAAGCAAGTGATCTTTGATCAAATTTGGTTCTCAGTTGAGCATGTGTAGATGCATAGCATAGTGAACCAAAAATCTTTAATCTGTTATAATCAGGTGATTTGTTATAAAATTTGTGAAATGGAGTATCATTATCCAACAAAGGAGTAGGTGTTCTGTTGATTAGATAGGCTGCAGTGAGCACAACATCACCCCAAAACTTCAAGGGTAAGCATGACTGAAATATCAATGATCTTGCAGTGTTTAACAAATGCTGGTGTTTGCGCTCCACTATTCCATTTTGTTGTGGAGTGTACACACATGTGATTTGATGAATGATTCCTAAAGTCCTTAAATGAGGTGTAAGAACAAGAAACTCAGAACCATTATCAGTTCTCAGTTGTTTAATTCTAACCTTGAACTGAGTTTCAATGAGACTGATGAATTTCAGCAAGATGTTTTTCACTTCACTTTTTCTGGTAAACAAGTGAATCCAAGTATATTTTGAGCAATCATCTACCAAGGTAAGAAAATATCTATGTCCATTGATGGAACACATATAATATGGACCCCAAATATCAGCATGTATCAATGAAAAGGGTGAATGAGTTACAGAACTACTAATTGGAAATGACAATTTTCTCTGTTTTGCTCTTAAGCAAACAGTACAATCTTCAATGTTATTTCTGTCAACCTTACAACAATCAATTAACTGCATTCGTTGGAATGATGGATGACCAAGCCTTGCATACCAAATATAGTTTGAAGTAAGCTTGGTGACAGCATGAGCAGCAGACTGTGAGTGAAACTGTTGATTGTGCAGAGAAATATCACTTGAATGTGATTTATTTGAGTGAAAATTGAGATTTGAAAGCTTTGTGACGCTCAAAACAAATAGAGACTTATATCTCTCAGCCATACCAATCCTTATCTTTGAAGAAATCTCCTGCAAGATACACTCATCATGAGTGAATATGAAATGAAACAACCTGAACTTGGTAATTTGAGTAACAGATATCAGGTTGACTGTGAAGCTTGGTACATATAATACATTTTCAAGAGTTATATGTTTGGATATATATACATTTCCTATTTTTGTTACAGGTAGTTTAGCTCCATCAGGTAATTGGACAGAAGAATCAACATTAAACACATGAGAAGAGAAGAGTGCAGGATTGCATATAACATAATTTGTTGCACCTGAATCTATAATGAAAAACTTGTGCAGGTTATGAGATGTTGAACATACTATATCAGTAGAATATGAACATTTAAAATTACCTCCAATAGTGTTGTATGTAGCAGCTGTACCTTCATCTTCCATATGCTGCAAGTTTGAACTGGGATCACCATTTTGAGCAGCATATGCAGAGGGATGAGCAGCAGGGTGATGTATTCCTTGTTCCAACATTTTCATGAGTTGATCCACCTGTGTCTTTATCATTGTATATTGAGCACCCATGTCTGAAAATGGAATAGCAGCTACAGTGTTAGCATAATGAGGTTTTGAAGGACCATACTGAGAGACCTGAGAGTTGTGTGCAACATTTGAACTGTTGGAATGATTGAAGTTTCCACCATATCCTCCTCTAGCATAGGATGGTTTCTTGGTGAATTTGAAGTCACTTGGAAACCCTATCAGTTTGTAGCATTTATCAACAGTGTGGTTAGTGAAACCACAGTGGCTACAACCCCTTGATTCTTTTCCTTTCCTTTTAAACTGCTGTGCAGACATGCCTTGCCTCATGTGATATGTTGAGTGATTCATGCCAAGATTTGACACATTGTGCCTTGAGTTCTTTTGCCTTTCTTCAGTAAGAATGATTGAGTATGCTCTTTCAAGTGAAGGCATGGGATGTTGCATGATTATCTGCCCTCTTATACCATCATAGGCTTCACCTAAGCCCATCAGAAATTGAAACACCTGATCAGTCTCATGAATCATCCCTGCACTGGTAAGGTGTAAGCATGTGCAGTGTCCACAGGTGCACCAATCACTGCTTGGAGGAGGCCTGTACATGTGTAGTTCTTCCCAAATACTGGACAACTTAGTGAAATACTCCATCACTGATTGAGATCCTTGCACAAACTGACTAAGTGTCAGCTGCAGCTCATAAATTCTTACATTATCAGTTTGTGAGTACCTTGCTTCAAGCTTATCCCACACATCTTTTGCAAATACACTATGAGCTATTGTACCTTTCACTTCATCATTCAATGAATTACGCAGCCATGAAAGAATGAGGTTGTTGCATCTTAACCAATGCACATACATAGGACTTTCAATTGGTGGTCTATTATAAGTACCATCAATGAAACCTATCTTGTTCTTAATTGATAGATTCAATATCATTTCACGCCTCCAACTGATGTAGTTAGGCCCCTTCAAGATGATCTTATTGTTCTTAATTGATAGATTCAAGATGTTGCAGTGTCATGTGGAAACAAGTGATAAGGACTATCTGGATTAGTATGATCCAGTTCCTTATCAGCAGCAGTCACATGGACAGGTGATGGATGACTCTCAGTTGTCATTTTCTTTACTCAGTTTTGTTGTACAAATCTAACAGTTTAATAAGTTTGATGACCAGTGATGGTGAATCAATGAAATGTGAGTAAGTGTGTGAATTCAATTGTAAACAAAATGATGAAACAGGTGAAATTGATGTAGTTTTGTGATTATCAATCAGTTTTATAACTATATGAACAGATGAATATGTGAGTTTATACTTGCAGATACAGATTATGAATTCTGAACTATGAACTTCGAATTCAATCTCATCAAACTCAACAATGAACAGTTTATATTGATTTTTCAGAGAACATGACTGAATTTCACCTGAATGTACATAAATTTTACCAACAATAACCGTCTAAATCAGAGAATTGAAGCCGATGAACGCAAAAAAAAAAAAAAAGATTAATACAAATGCAAATCAGAAAATCGATCAATCACAGAGTATAATCGAAGCTAAAACCATCAATCACTGTTTATAATGTGAATCAATCTCATCAATCAAAACCTAAACCCCATCAGAATCTAAACTAAGCTCTGATACCATATCAGAAAATGAATATTGCGGAAGCATTTGAAGAGATGAACTTACAATGAAGATCGAAGTGTTGATGCTGCAGATCGTGTGGATCAGTGATGATGATGGATGATGAAATGCAGTTGATGAAATGTGCAAGGAAGTAAATAAAACTGCTCTTGTTGTATTCAGATTGAAAGTGTAAAATGTACAAATTTACAATGAACTTCTACCACTTAATGAAGAACAGCTTTTACCTATTTATACAACTACCTTCAACATTTTATGCAATGTCTAATCTAACCCTACTTGTTAATTTAACTGAAGTGATTATATACAAGTGTTAACCATATATACAGGAATCAATATCAGTCACTATTTTCAGTTAATACTACATAACACCGAACTGAATCATGCTGTTCATTAGCTCATCCATCTGCTCTGTTTCTCTGCAGTACATTCCTTCTTCCATCTGTTTCTCGCATTTCTGAGATGAGTTTATGTTCATCATTCTCATTCTCTATCTTCTCACTATTCTCTGTAGCTAGTGTTCGTTTGCATATTGGAAGCTCGATATTTCGTGTTTTTCAGCGGTTTTTCGTTGTTGGTCACTTGCAGAGAAGTTTCTGATCTTCGTCATTGAACTTTCGTTCTTCGAATCTGGTATTTTGGCTAGATCTCACTCTTACAGTTTGCTTAGCTCGATTTTACATGTTTTACAGCATTTAGTTCATTGTTCTATGTTCGATAACTTCGATTGTTGTTATTCAGCTCATTTTTCACAATTGTTCACTTGATATTCATTTGTTCGTCTCGATCCTCTAAGGATTTCCATCGAGTGTTTGTTTCACTGTTCTATTGAACATTTCGTGGCTTAAAGCAGTTATTTGAGCTGTTTTGTTGCAACTGTTAGTAGATATTTTGTGTTTCTCTTCGATCTACATTGTTTAGTTGACATTTACAGCTTCTCTCAGAAATTCAAATACTATTGATACTGATATTGCTCTGTTCAGTGGCATTGTTATCTGATTAGTGTTAATTTTCTGGAAAATATTGAATCACAGAGAATATGTTTCATTCAATCATTTGCATTCACTTAACCAACTGCTTGAAAATAGGTCTGCTCAATCAACACCACTCAATTCGGCTCCTGATGATACTGCTAATGCAAGAGAGAAGTCTCATGTTCTTACTAATGCCACTCGATATGTCTGTTATATTTTGAAGTTTGTACTATTTTTTACTTGCTAGTAAAGAATCATTAGTAGCCACAAAATTTCCATGCCTTCCAAAATGCATAGAAAGAGCTAATAGCAAAGTTTGAAGGTAAAAAAACCTATAGTAACAACAACTAACATCTATAGAAATCTTTTTCCTGCACATAGGTATACTACTTACATCTCCAACATTACAAAATATTTGCAGAAAAGCAAAATTTCAAAATCTAATACAAATCTTCCTGCCACCTTCATTCTTCATAATCTGAACCAACACTGCTGCTATGTCTTGAGTACACAAAGTCTGATCCATCGTCATCATCATCTGATTCGATGATGTTTTCGTTCCTTGAATTTGATGAACCACTGAATTTCGAAATGTTACTGTTTTGTCTCTTTTTCGACATTTTCTTCTTAGAGCTTGTGCTTTTAAATCTTCTGACTTGAGAACTAGACTTATATCTCTCATTGCATGATTCTTCATCACTACTAGAACCCGAATGGTAACGATGAGATTCGTTGATTACTTCCTGTTTTGAATGCAGGTTTCGTTCTGGATACGTACTGTCACACCTTAAGCTAAAACCAGCACTTGAGGCCATTGAGCCGAAGCTGCTACACTTGGATGCCGCCTTACTCTTCCGTTTCAAGCTTGAGGTCCATTTACCTGATTCTTTAATAAGTTCGATAGACTTGTCTGAATCTGACTTTTCAATTTCGTTGTTGTCTTCTCCTTCTTCATCCTCACCACCAGAGTCACATTTATCCTCCTCTTCGTCCTCACTATCTGAGCTTTCATCCTTTTTATGTGTAGACACGCCACATTCTACTGAATTGGGCCGGTTCCCATGATGACTTATTGTGTCATCTCTCGTGGACAACATAGGAGCAAGATGATCTAGGACTGGTGCATCATGAGGAGCCACTGTGAGGAAACTTAATGCAGCCAATACATCACTAATCATGGGGCGAACCATCGGTTCCTCCTGTAAACACATTGCTGCTACTCCAACTGCTTGATTCAAGCTTGTTACATGATATTTGCCCGTCAGAAGTGGATCTACCATATCTGGAAACCTTTTTGGATCCTTGAAAATCGGTTGTGCCTGTCCCATTTCATTCATTTAGTTCTTGCAATAGTTTGTGTCTATTATGAAGTACTGAGAATAAGTACCATGGCAAGAGTAGTGACTAGTGTTTGCAAATGCTATTAGGTCATTTAAAAGTAGTTAATATCATAAGTTGCTTCATTGCAAACAATCTTTTATGCTTGTGCTAAGAAATGAGTGAGTAGTATTACGATGTCAAACTCAAAGCTACTTTAGCTGAATGTTGGATCTCATTATGAGCTAATCAATCACCATTGATTAGTTGAGGACAGATTATAACAGATGTAATTTCACTTACCCAAGCCAATAAGCTTTGCTCATCTGTGGGAAGTGTAGAGTCCAAGGCCCTACGACCTGAGATAAGCTCCAAAAGGACAACTCCAAAACTGTAAACATCGGACTTGAGGGTCAATTCGCCATCTCTTTTGTACTCTGGTGCACAATAACCAGATTCTGTAACCTGAGGTGATAAATGCATCTTACTACCATTTTGCATAAGCTTCACAAGTCCATAGTCTGAAAGTTTGGGGCTATTCGTTTCATCCAACATGATGTTGGAGGACTTCAAATTGCGGTATATGACAGGAGGATTAGCCTTCTCATGCAGGTATTCGAGGCCTTGAGCAATACCAGAAGCTATTTTCATTCTGGCTGACCATTTTAACGGTTCTTTATCTGCTGGAATATCTGGTCACCAATAAAATGTTATTATCAGTACACTGTAAGGATGAAAAATCTTAATCTTCTCCATAACCTAAGATGCCCATATTTGTGCAGAATCAGAAAGAATACCGAATAGATGTTTATCTAAATGACCCGATGGCATGTATTCGTAGACCAAAAGCCTTTGTTCTCCATCAGCACAATATCCGATCAAATGAACCAGATTTGGATGTTGAAGGAGACTTAGCATTAAAACTTCAACCTGAAAGTCCTTGCTCCCCAGTGTTGCACTCCTCTCTAACTGCATAACTGCAACAACCTACCATAAAACATTTTGTTTTTTATAGAACCTCTTGCATTAAATAAGTTCACTATTTGCAAGAACGAAACTTGTTTAGTCTATATTAACTACCTGTCCACTGGACTTAAGTGTGCCTCTATAAACTCTTCCGAATGCTCCTTCACCAAGCAGACATTCTTGACGAAAATTCTTTGTTGCAGAAGCAAGTTCAAGGAAAGTGTATGCCTTCGCTGTACCTCCTTCATCTACATCAATCGGTTCATCCTTGTCATCGTCACCATTAACTGATGAAGCTCTGGTCTCTGTACACTCTGAAATGCAGAACCATTATTTAGACATTTTCCTAATAGCATTCAGAATCAATACCATATGATTATCAAATCAATGAAGTACATGCATGCATATATACACCGTATATAGTTGCTTATATTCAACCTTATATGATACTGCCGGGTTTATAATCAAAATGCTAGTAATTCTAAAGCCGAGTGACTGGTTTGTAATCACCCTACTAAATAATATACAATGCGGTATTACGGCATATCTGCATTCAACCTCATTTTCTCGTTTCACTCCTCATTTCTTGGATCACATCCACTTATAGCTAGATCTTTGATCAAGTGATATATATACTATACCTCTGGAAGGTGGTGCAGTGGTAGGTGGTGGAGTGTAGGTAGGTTGATTTTGAGCTTCGGGTGGATCATCCTTCTTCTCCGTATCCGTAGTAGGTTCCTTACTGCGAAAACATGGGAGGCAGTTCATTTTCTTCACCTCTCACGCGAAACTAATCACCACATTAAAATACCTCTGCGTTCTTTAATCCTCAAGAGCACCCGGTAAGATCTCCTTTGGCAATGCGAATCCAAATCCCAAAATAATAACCCGGTTTTCGTCAACATAGAACTAACTAAGGCTAATATATATATCTTGATAAGAAGAGGCGGAGGGGGAATATTTGTATGCATGCATATATGTGACAGGGTCCTCCAGAAATGTGAAGGACCCTTCAAGAATAATAATAAAAATAGTGAATAATGTCAATGCAGTGTAAAAATGATGAAGGGAAAATCATTTGGCGGAGAAGAAGAAGAAGAAAACAGAGAATTTTAATGGACAAGCATACAATTCAGGTGGTAAGAAGAATTCTCTTTGCATTTTTTTTTTCACCCTGGAGAAAAAGGGGGAGATTTTAATGGACTTGTTTTTAGACCAGTGCCATTTTGTCTCACCTTACACATTTGATGAATATCTATATCTGATCTTGTTTTAAACTCAGTGAACATTGTATCAGGTTCTCAAAATTGTATAGTTTTGCACGCAATTAGTTTATGTATAGTTTTTATAAACCAAAACCTAACTCATATTTGTAGCCAACGAACCATAGTAACAATTTTTATTCTAAACTTATTTATCATTTTTATATATAATACGGTGGATAAACTCTATACCTTACTAGCTTTTAATTTCAACAGTTGATAATCAAAATGTTTATCATTTTTTCATCATATAAACATGTATTTTTTAACAATGTAACAAAGTCGACAATGAAGTGCAGCCCTCCAACCAATAGATCATGAGTTCGATTCACTCTTTAAAACAACGTGATAAAGTTTAACGATTAGTCGTTTCCTCTTTCTTCAATTATAATTTTCTGAAGTTAATTGAATTGAATTAAAGTAGTTTTTATAAGAAAGAAACAGAGCTTTACTTTATCTCACATTATTAAATTCGACATTATAAATAAAAATAATAAATAAAATGCTAATAAAACTAAAGTTTAAATGTTGGCACCTGTAGTAGTAAAACTTGTACCTAGCGCAAAAAAACCAGTTCCTCCCCGTACACCCCTCTCTCCCCTCCCCCATTGTTCCACCCATCATCACCACCGCAACGCATCTATCATGAAACCACCTCCTCCGATGACTGGCAATCTAGTCTCCACCACCTCTCTCCCCATTCTATTACCGAAAACGATACCGTTCACAACAACACACCCGCACAGCGTTTTCTTCACCCTCAAAATCTGCAGACAACCGAAACGACATCGCTGTGTTTGCCTCAGAGTATCGGAGCATCTCCAACAAAAGACGAATTCGTTTCTAGAAAATGAATCGCTGAATTTCGAATTCTCAATTCCACTTAATTTCATTCCTGCCCCTAAATTGAGCTTCACTGATCAAGCTTTCTTTCTTCTCACCTTCATTGCTTGCACGGTATGTGTCTTACTGTTCTATGATCGACAAATAGTTGTATACCTTTGTAATGTTGTTGAATCTTGTTACAACTGGTTCACTGTTTATTGAGTGATGATGAATTGATAATGGTGATGAACTAGCACTCACATTTTCTTTGTGTAGACTTCTGTTGCATTCACCAGCCTCGTTGTAGCGGCTGTACCGACATTACTGGTGAGCTGCCGACACTCACATCCATGGTTATGCTCTACGACTTGTGTTGTTTCCTTTTGCAACACTCAAAACATGAATCAATTGGATGCTGATAACAACAACACTGACTGTTAGAGTGCGACCTTGACATAGAGTATTAATAGCATTTAGGTTTAAGAGATTATCGTGAAAATTCACTGAGTGTTTTGTAACTAACTTGTACCTTGCCGTGTTATTATGTTTCCTGTGTGATAAGTGCTTAAATCGAATACTTGGCGTTATTATTAACCAAATACTGCAGTAAACATCGGACACCCTAACAACAAATATGCTGGCTGGACCATTACTTATAAAGCGAAAATCATCATGATTAGTTTTCGTTTTGGATTTTGCTTTATCTTGATTCTTGATCATTTCTCCAAACATACTTGGTGTTGCTCCCTTTTGGTATTCTTCAAGCCATGATATGTAAGCTAATATGAAGTATCAAGTGCAGTCACTCCATTGAAATGGTGAATGGTGGTCATACATGGAAATGAGTAGTAGGTATGCATTTTTATGGGGCTCCATATGCTTTTAATTGAGTTTGTTACGACTGGCTATTATTCCCTAGCAGCAATGTGAAATTATCAAACATCACCTTTTCCCTGCTCCATTGAGGAATTTTCCTTGCCCTCAGGAAGTTAATCCATTTAACTACATATCATTCTCGAATTCATTCTTGGAGAGGATGGGGCCTAACCTTGATAGAATAAGGAATATAATTAGCCGGACTGTACTGATAAATGTGTTTTTGATATTGAACAGGGTTGCGACATCATTGCTTATTAATGATCTCTTTTTTGTGAACAGGCAATGCAGAAAGCAGCAATCTCTCTCTCAAAATTAGCTGATACTGCCAGAGAGGAGCTCCCTAGCACGATGACAGCTATCAGGTTGTCAGGCATGGAAATCAGTGATCTCACTTTAGAATTAACTGATTTAAGGTATACATGTATACACTATGTCTATTTACTTCACATCAAGCAAGGCCTTCTTTTCCTTTTTTCGTAATCTTTTTTTTTTCTCCTAATTTTTTTATGTATTTTCGTTCATTTCTCCTGAGATTTTTAGTGGAACTTAATTTCAATCTACTATCCAACTGATAGTCTGGATTCTGAATTATAAAGGTTAACCTTTGGGTACTGAATTGATAACACATGGTTAAGCCAGTAATAACTCAAACAATGGTTCCAAAAAATGAATTGGATTATTTAACCATCAGTGTTTTACGGCACTTTCCCATCATGATGTGGACTTTCTGAAACAAAACTTGGATGGACATACATTTTCTCTAGGTTTGACAGGTGATTTCATCATTGAAATGCTGAAGTCTAGAATAGATGTGATTATAATTAAAAGGCTATGTCTGCCATATCTAGTCCACTGTGCATTTTATATCGCCATTTGCGTTAGGCCATTGAACAGTAATTTTGTAAGCTGTGATGCATGTAATCTAGAACTTTTATGGTGACATATTTTCCTTTTTGCTAATCTGTGATTCTGGTGTCTGTCCTATCTAGAATGATATAGGAAACCGATTTCCCTATCTGAGGCTGGGAATATCGTCCCTTTCCATGCCAGTAATGGTGTAACTTACTAACTTTGGGTTCATCTGATTTCAGCCAAGAAATAACAGATGGGGTCAACAAATCTGCACAAGTAGTGCAGGCTGCAGAAGCTGGGATCCGGCAAATAGGTTCACTTGCTCACCAACAAACTATGTGTAAGTTTATCATCCTTTTCTGTTGCACCCTATGAATCTGTTCAAGATACTCCGTTTTTTCCTCTCGAAAATGGAGTCTGATTGTTCAAAGTTTCTGTCAAAATTAAGCCATGATCCAGGAAAGGGCTAGCCTGCCAACTATCTCCTTGCAACCAATGGTGGCAAGGGCGGCGAAGAAGACAACTCGTATGGTTGGGCAAGCAACAAAGAATCTGTTGAATATCATCTCAAGAGGTGAGGTCAACTCAACTAATATTGAAGATGGCAATCCAATCGACAGGATAGCAAGTTAGATTACAGTATATAAGGTAAATCCATTCCACGCATTGATCTGTTGTTTTTTTTTTTACCTGTTGTTGTTGTAAGTTACCTACATGCACTGAATTGAAGATGCATATAGGCTATAGCATTCCCTGATAATCCATCCAGATATGTTAAATCCACCGTCATGTACATACTTTTTTTTTTCCCTCCGGATTATTCAAGCTTCAGTGAAGTGTTTGCATTATGGCTTCTGTGTACATGTTATTTTCTTTTTTTAATTCTTCAATTACATGTCCTCAAATGAGTCATTGAGTTAATAAATAAAATCTTGAAGACCATCTACTCATATACACAATTGGAAAAGGATTATTCAGCGAAACAATATGTTTATTGTATTTCGTAATATCATAATATGACTTAATAGGAATAGACTGATTATGCAGTACGTCTTCTTTGTGTAACCATAATATTTAAATGTATGAAGTAACTGGAAAATGCATTAGGAAAAGGATAAGAAAAGGGCAGAGATGTGAAAAAAGTTGTTTACCAGCTTTCTTTATCACTTTCAGAAACCCTTTCCCCTTGAAAGGGAGGCAATATATTAGACAGCGCTCCATATTTCATCAAACCACTATGCAGGAGCTCCATGTCCTTTACAGGTTACCTTTTGCATTAAGAATAATATGCGATATTGTTAGTCTTTTTCCCTTTTTTTTTTTTTTTTTTTTTTTTTTGATTAACTGGAGGCCTTGATTCATATTTGACACACATATGTACATGTATACAAAAGTTCTTCTGCAGTCATAACTATGTAACAGGTTTTTGCTTATATTCACTGAAAAGGATATTATTTACTTCATAGACACACAGAAAGTTCCAATACAGCGCTCCACTTTCTTCTTGTGCCCAATTAGAGGTAATCCTGCTAAATGATCAAGATTACAGTTAAATTCCATATTTACTGTTACAAGTTATATGTTGCACATTGAGAAAATTTAATCTGAAAGCATTGGCAATCTTTATAATTCATTCCAATATCTCTTATGCCTTGATTGAAATTTACTACATACTACATAGTACATACATGTATACAGCTTAACGAGTAACCTTAGTATGTCAATTCAGCAAAGGAAGTAGAACTTGGCCACACATGAGCTACTGATTTCTTTGTAGTAATACATACCTTCATAACCAGTCCGTTCTGCCTTTTCAATTCCGTTATCTACTTAGCCTTTCATATATGCGAACATTTTGTGGTTGTTTGGTTGAGAACTTTAGTTAAAAAAAAACACCGGGTTAAAAGCACCCATATTAGCCTGTTTTAACCCGATTATTTCAACTAAAGTTCGCAACCTAACAGCCACTTAGTAATCGTTGGTATTAATACAATATTCATAAGAGAAATGACATGAATGGCATATACCATTCAGTTTGCCGATTGGCAGAATTCATGAAATACAAACCATTAATACAATAAGGTACAATACAAAGTTCACTTGCTGATAAAATGAATGTATCTCAGCAGGAGTATAGACATATAGCCCTGGAGACCATAGTGCCGTTTACGAATTGCAAGACTTATCAAGTACAATTAAAAACGGTATAAAGTTCACAATTGTTGATAAAATTAATGGATCTCAGCAGTATCATTTATTTGACATCATTAGTTCAGAAAAAGGAAATACATTTCTAAGCCACAAGCACCTGTCTTGTGTCTCTGTCTTTGGTGTTCATTCACTCATTTTCTGCACGCATCAAAACACGTAGTATTCAAATTAGAGTATATAATCAAGATCTATTATTTGATAAAATGAATGAATCTTAACTGACCTGCATGCAGGCAAGATATTTGAGTTCAAAGATCACTTTCATGTTCTGTCTGCAGCAGCAATATTGAGTTTGACTACCCTTCAATGCTTTTTCTATTCTGCCTCGATTTTTTCTGCACATCTAACTGCAGCTGGGGTCACACGTTCCATGGTCAAGACCTCAAGTTGCTTACCTAGAGTCAATGGAATTTCCTTCAGTTTGTCGCAGCTATTAATGGTAAAAATCTGAGTCTGGGAAAATGATCATTCTTGTCTTCCCAATGCTTGAGGTCTGCCCTTTCAATGTGCAAGCAGAAAAGGTGACCAAATCTGTGTCCCGAAACTTCCCAGGTACCTCCTTGGAATGCATTCTCTTTCAGTTTAAGCACCTTGAGCAAGAAAATATTCGAGAATGTACCATGCTCGACCAACTCAAACGAGTACCACTTAGCACTAGAATTTCCAGATTTCTTGGAAAACTGTGTAGGCGTTTCAATGGATTGTTAGCTGCTCCCCGCCGCACTTGATGCACTAGCTTCAACTTCATGAGAGAATCTAATTGTCCTTAGCATTCGGAGTCTCCAAGTTCTCCTATGTTGCCTTGAATTCCTAAAGTAGTTAGGCTCTTGGCCCTTTTACAAAGTTAATCCGTGCAACTTTCAGGCGACAATCTACTCAGAGTTTGGAGTTTCTCCCCACCTTCATCACTCCCCGCCTTTTTTATAAAGATAATGGATGCCTGCGCTACAAAATGCCTTAGATTCCTCATCTTCCACATATCTCCTTTGCTTCCAAGTGTTTGGGATGGTGTATCCACGATAAGAGTCTGTAGATTCCAAAGATTTGTAACAGCTTCTGGAAGAGTTTTCAACTCACTGGCCACTGCTAGAGTGAGGTATCTCAAGTGAATGAGTTGTTGGAAAAACTTTGCTGGAAATCTTTGGAACTTCATATCTTTGGTGTCATACACACGTAGCAAGGCAAAGGCATTTGTGATGGATGTAACACCCGTGCCTTCTAGTGCCGATGACTCTTTGGAGGACAAGAAAGAGCGAGCTCTCAGGACCTTTGGGTTTTTTGAGAAGAATTCAATGGCATCGGAATGGATAGAAAGGCGTCGGGATTTTTCTGAGTTTGCAGGTAAGTTTCCCTCACAAATCTCTTGGAATAAGTTCAATTTGTCGCCTTCCCTTTTACATATTTCATGTATCGTGTCATGGATCTAACATATTTTAGGCTCGCCATCATGCTTTTCCACCCTAACCTTTACTAAGTTCCGATTGATAAGGCTTTTCAAGTTTTCCAAGGCAACTTCCTCCATACTTTTAGGCGGACGTTCTTGTACAAAGCCTTCTGCTATCCATAAGCGAATCAGTTTTTTGGCAGGGATGTCGACATCTTCTGGGAAAACGCCCAAGCCTTCTGCTATCCACAAGCGAATCAGTTTTTTGGCAGGATGTCGGCATCTTCTGGGAAAACGCCCAAGTAGAGAAAGTTGTTTCTCAACTCATAAGGGAGTTTATCATAGCTGAGTGATATGATATTTGTAAGCACGTCTGTGCCAGTTAGATAACTTTTCATAAGAGAGACTTCATTGCATTCAGTCTCTATGGCAGTTAGGGCTGCTCATTTCATCCGGATCCGCAAATTCGGTCCGTATCTGCGAAAACGGACCGGTCAGATCGATCCGTTAAAAAACGGATCGGATCGCGGATGGAGTTTTCATGCATCCGTTTTGAACGGATAAATCCGCCGGATATCCGCGGATGTCCGTTTATCCGTTAGACCAGGGATATTATTGTTATTTTACATTTTACCCTAATTCTCTACTCCTATATTAGCAGCCGCCAGTCCGTCTTCTCCATTCCTTCTCCAGTCCGTCTTCTTCCTTCTCCATGTCTAATTTGCCGGATTTGTCAAAGTGTTTGTAGCCGAGTGGCAAGCTGAGACACACCGTAACCATGAGGTCACGGGTTCGATTCCCCGAAATGGGTGATTATATTCTCTGAATAGAGATTGGTGGTGATTTGCATCTAGAATCGATTGATAAATTCGTATTGTTCAACAATTGTAATTGTAATGCTATATTTCATGTTCAATAATAACTAAAAAATGTCTAATTCGCCGGATTATGCAACTCGTTCATGTCTTCTTCGTCGTATTGTTCAATATGCTACAGTTTTCCTTCCTCAAGTAGGAGATGCCTATTTGTAGTTGATTCTGATTGTAATGGAGGCGAGCAGATCGACGATAACATGGCACACCACTCATGACTCAGGTATTGAACAATTTTAATTAAATTAAGCTGTTGAGGATTGAGCTACAGAGAATTATGAATTGATGATGGTGTTATGGATTGATGATGTTGTTTTGCTTAATTGGAAGTCTAATTGTTTGATTTGTTTCCTTTGGATCGGTGTTGACTTCATAAAGACCTTTGTTGATTTTTGCATTCTTCGTCTTCTCCAGTCCGTCTTTAGTTGCCGTCTGTCTTCTTCAGTCCATCTTCTTCCTTCTCCAGTCCGTCTTCAGTTGCCGTCGATTGTGCTTCTCGAAGTGCGGTCAGGCCTTTCAAATTCTAGCTTCGGCGGGCGGAGAAGAGGGGTTTTTTGAGCTGAAGAAGACTTATTCTTCTTTCCCTTTCTCTTTTTCTTTTCTTTTTATTTAAATTTACTGGATACGGATATCCGTTGGATTTATCCGTTATTCGGTGGATTTATCCATATCCAACCCGCTTAGAATGGATTGGATAACGGATGGACTATTTTTTCATTCGTTTGACCGGATATCCGGTCAAACGAATGCGGATTGATCAGTACCCGTCCGTTGTGCAGCCCTAATGGCAGTAATGTTATCCCCTGATCCTGATGTTTTCTCATTCAGAATTCCTCCAATGACTACGATGGAAAGGGGAAGTCCCTTGCAATCGTCCGCAATGTCCTTACCCATGCGCTGCAGTCCTTGAGACATATCACCAAGCTTGCCAAACACTTGGTACCGGAGGAGTTCCCAACTCTCGTCGTCATTCAAGAATCTCAGGTCATGGACGTGCAACGGATTCATAGAAGAGTTTTTCCCCACGACCGTTTCACGAGTGGTAATCAAGACCTTACCCCATTTGTTATCTGGGGTAAATAGAGCACTGAGCTCCTCCAACCACTGACTATCCAGACGTCGTCAAGGACAATAAAGAATTTCTTTCCGGCAAGATGAGTCTGGACTTGGGTGATCAATTCTTATTTTGTGAAAGATGAGTCGGGTTTGGAGGTGGTGAGCTTGAAGATGATATCTGTAAGAATTTTCCTGATGTTGGGAGTATCAGAAACATTGACCCATAGAAGAATGTTGAATTCATATCCGATGGTTTGGTGCTCAAATATCTTCCAGGCCAAAGTGGTCTTGCCTAGACCAGGCATACCTATGATTGAAGTGATTTCCATTTTGTCTGATTCTCGAGTCAGAAGCTCCACAAATAAATCAGTCTCCTCTTCAAAACCAAATATGTGCTTGCTCTTCTGCTCATATTATAAAACATGGACAACATTCAGCGACTGATCAGTGAAAAACAGCCACCAAATATAATGGTTGTTTGGGAATTAATTTTACGTGAAAATGATAAATGTATAAAGTTGTAATGAAGTAGTGTTAATTTTGTAGCAGTATAATGAGAAATTAATGTATTTTGACTTTTGGAACAGTTCACGAAAAGGGTGGTCTCTTTATATCACTTTGGATCTGAGTTTGTGTGTAACATTGCAGATACATTTTAAGGTCTATTGAGAAGGGCATATAATTCTATTACATTGTTGAGACTTGTTGTTAAAGGAAGCATATGTTATACTCACTTCTATGACTTCATTTTTAACGGGACGGAGGAAGTAAAACTTAAATTTACTTGCCGCCGTACGTACTAGTATAATATAGTAGTATACTAAGGATCTCTCTAATCTACTAATAATTATAGATTTACTTCGATTGGAACATGTTGAGAAGGCGTACTAGCTCATATGAGCATTGACCATTAAAAAATAGATAGTCTATTAACAGGTTGTTAATAATCTTGTTTAGTATATATGTATATATGTACAGCAGAGACACACAATTAATTACTTGTTCACCCTTAACGACATTTGAGGAATTCAAGTTGTTACATGTGAACGTAGTTTTTCCCTTCAGTCTTATTAATTGTCGTTAGTATATCAATATCAATTTACATGTTATATTAAGATTAATTATATAGTTGGAAGATGGTGAAGAAAGTGAAATGTGATTGTCAAACTGTTTATATAGATCTGTGTGTCAAGTGCTGCAGCTATTCATGAACAATGCATGCTTCGCTAATGAATTGAGTATGAAAGTGACAAATAAGAAATAGATGTTCAAAAAATGAAGTTTTAGAATCATAGAAGATTTTTAATAGGAGAATGGCACTTTTAGTCTACTTCTTTGGGATCATTGTGACGTTCAGTGACCACTTTGTACGTGGTGTGCTATTAAATCCACAATTTATACGAATTGATAAATTTAGTCATAATTCATTGAATTACGGACGAACTGAGCTTAGCTGACAATTTACTTACTGATTTGGACACCAAAACACACTTAGTCAACTAAATTTGACTTCCAACTCATCAATTTGATGGGTAAATAGTAGGGAGAATGGCACTTTTAGTCCACTTCTTTGGGATCATTGTGATATTTAGTCCACAACTTATACGAATTGATGAGTTGGAAGTCAAATTTAGTGGACTAAGTGTGTTTTGGTGTCCAAATCAGTAATTAAATTGCTAGCTAAGCTCAGTTCGTCTGTAATTCGATAAATTATGACTAAATTTATAAATTGATATAAGTTGTGGATTAAATATCACATCACGTGTAAAATGATCACTGCGTGTCACAATAATCCTAAAGAAGTGGATTAAAAGTGCAATTTACAAATGTACTTACATATATGAACTTGAACTCAGTAGAAAACTATTACTATCACATGTAGCATATACCAAAATTAATTAGCAATCCAGACAAGGCAATTGCCTTCACTTCACTTGCCATACATTCCCTCCGCCAGTGATATACACCGATTCTGGTGCATCGTGTTGGAAACAAATTAAGTGGTGCACCGACCACTTGGAGTAGAGGTGGTCTGCAAGATATCGTAAATGCTGTGAGGTGGGAAGCGCTGTTGTGTTGATTATAGAAGAAAGTGCATGGTTGGAATATGTCGAAGAAAGTGAAACGTGTATTGTCTACACAAAATAACGATTTTATAGGATAATTATTGTGAATGATTATATTATTTAATTACAAAATATCAAAGTAATTGTAAACTATAATTTTTGATGTAGACACCATTGCAGGGCCGAGAATTGAGGGGCCCTGTTCAAAAAAATTAAACGAGGCCTAACATCATACGCGGTATTAAGTAAAAAAATTATAAACGTGCAAAACATCCAAAATCAAGCGTTACAAGTATTGTTTTTAATAAAAATTACAAAATACTAAGAAACTACTTTGAAAAATTTCTTTCAACCGATGCAACCGTAACAAGAATTGTTAGCAAAATTCTATAGGCAATCACTGGGATAACAACCAACATCTTTTAAGTAGCTCAAAATTTCAATAGCCCCCATCTTCTTATCAGACATGAACTCTCTAGCAAGCTGCAATCCAACAAACAAAGAGTT